>APFE030225593.1:0-21469 GCA_000404065.3 Pinus taeda | reverse complement strand
TTAGGGGGCATCTGTTACACAGTAATTTGTCACCGTTTGTCACCGTCCCTATTACCCCTCTCCTGCATCTTGGAGGACTCATTCCGGGACTTGTCATAAGTGACAAGACTTGAAACCACTTGCATCATTCACCTCTGAACATGAGTGGCATATGCCCTGAAGACATCTCCTGCACCTTGCCCTTAAAAACAACCCTTTTTATATTACCGCTGGCCCACTATGTTATGCCCGCACCAATGGGGAAAATCCTATAAAAGGGGCGTGCCATTAGCGCTCTATCCCAGAGTCACAATCGCGCCAACCTTTTTGGGCAAAGTTTTGAACCACTCAACCTCCAAAAGTTCTATCCAACTCATTCACCAACTGAATCCAAGTTAAGTGAGGATGGTTTGGCTTCGAATCTCCTTGAATGGGAAGTAGTTTGCCACCATTCCATAGAATTTTCCAAGTGATGAAGCCAAATCCATTATTGTTGTGGTTGATCTTATCTCTTCCTTTTCATCTATAAAAGCTTGTTTCCATGGCTTGAGCAATCTAGTTCTAGTTCTAGTGGTAATAATACTTGTGCTGAAAGGAAGATATCAAGAGATTAGAGTTGCAAGAGCCTTCTTTGTGTCCATAAGGCTTTACCTAAGTAAGGAGATCTTGTCACCAAAGAGAGAGAGGCTTGTCCCTCATCCCTTCAAGATTTGCAAGACTTGTGTAGCTGAGCACCTAGCCAAAGGAGGACTTGATGTCAGGACGCTAGTTGTATTCTCCTTTGTTGATTATTAATAATAGATGACTATCATTATGGTTCCATTCTCATTGTACTCGTAATGGTTGATGTTCAATTATATCCTTCCTGACTGATGTATAATTGCATATATTAGATTTCATGCTTGTGTTTGTGTTGTTCTCTTTGTGTGCAGGTGTCCATTCACCGAGATAGTGGAGGATTGTGACCAACCAAGACAAAGGAGCGTGGGCGAAGTCTCTTCTATGAACTAAAGCGTTGGAATTCAAGTAGGTCTTCATCACCTACCTTTCATTTGCAATTATGAACTTGCGTGATAGCATTGTTTGATTGTTTCTAGACCCGTTCTGGGCTAGTAGGGATCGCCTCTATTCGTAGAGGGGATTTACCTCTCCAACACTACTATATTGTGTGCCTCAACCCACAAATGTAGTGGTAGGCTTTGGTCATGTAACATCACTCGAGCTGCTCCCACAATCAATATGTTCTTCCTTTTGGCCACCCCATTCTACTGTGGGTTATGGGGTGCCGTCAATTCCCATTTAATTCCTTCTGCAGCGCATAAGTCTTTAAACTATTGGGAGACATACTCTCCACCATTTTTGCTACGCAAGGCTTTTATTTTCTTTCCAGATTCTTTCTCTGCTAAGGCTTTAAACTCACAAAACCTCAAGAAGGTCTTATCCTTCTTTTGCATAAAGTAGATCCAGCATCTACGAGAAAAATCATCAATAAAAATAACATAGTCCCTTTGTTTAGCGGTGGAAGCTATAGAGAATGGTCCACAAACATTTGAGTGAACCCGCTCCAAGATTTCTCCAACTCTACTATTTGGATCCGGAAAGGAAGATTTCACATACTTATGCAAGGTACAACCTTTGCATGTATTCATCTACTTCAATTTTCCCTTGGGAAGTCCAGTAGAAATCTGCTACATGATCTTCAGGGATCCATGGTGCAAGTGGCCCAGTCTTCTATGCCATAGCTTGCCAACATCTTGGCTCTACACCATCTCAGCTTTGGAACTCAATGCAGCACAGTCATCTACCTCTAGCTTGTAGAGATTCCTTACTCAAATCTCGATTCACTTGGTCTGTCCAGTACCAATATGCCTCAAGAATACCTTTCCTTTACTAAAGACTACATCATGGCCTTTATCTTCTAGCATATCGATAGACACAAGATTCTTCTTCAGACTTGGAACTTTCTTTACATTAGTCAGGGTGAGGGGAGCTCCATGCTCCCTCTGAAACACAAATGTACCTTCACCTGAAACACGGTACTTTCCATCATCGCCCATCTCGATCCGCATCTAGAGATCCTTCTCATCCAAGGTACTGAAAAGATTCTTGTCACCTAACATGTGGAATGAAGCTCAAATGTTTAGGTACCACACACATCCCACCATGGATGAAACCATGCATGCGATAAGAGAGAAATCCAACTCAAACTTTGAGGCTAGTGCCTTACCATCTGAACCTTTGAGGATCTCTTCTTGGATTTCTTCTGTGGACAATTTGTAGCATAGTGGCCCACTTCATGGCAATGAAAGCATCGCACTTTCAATTTTTCAAACTTCTTCCCACCATGGGAAGAACTGGATTTGGAATGGGACTCCTTCCCTTTCCCCTTCCTTGCCTTACTCTCAAGGCTAGATTTTCATCATCATCTTGCTTTGATGAGGATCCATCTCTGGTGCTTCTTCTTATCTCCTCCTGCATCAGATTTGACCAAAGTCGTTCCCAATCCGGTAGTTTTTCTCTTCCATTAACCGAGTCTTGGTAGCTATGCTAGCTCTTAGGAAGACCGAGGAGTGCAAGAATCACCATGTCATCATCGGTTGTCATGATCCCTACACTTCCAAGCTCATCCCTGTAGGTGGTGAGCTTGTTCAAATATGTAGAGATCATGTCGCCCTTTTCACACTTGATTTTTTGAAGCTTATCTTTCAGCACTTCCTCTAATCATTGTTGTTCTGATATAGATCTTTCAATGTTTTCCACATTAAAAATAGTGTCTCCTTCCCATGGAGGCTCAAGAAAATGTGGTCTCGAACTCCCTCCAGGAGGATTCTCCTTACTCTAGCCACACATTTCTTCCATTCCACCAATTCTGTAGCACCAGTCGGCTTAGGGACTTCTTGATCAATGAAGTCCTTTGGACCATTATGCTCTAATACTACTTCCATGTGATCCTTCTAAGTTATATAATTTGAGCTGCCATCAAGGTCATACTCGAGTTTTAAACCGTTGAATGCCATTGGTGAAATTAACATGTGATAAGAACTTGATTTCTATATTCAGGAACCTCAAACTTCGAACTTATCCGTTCTTGTATACTCTTCTTTGCTTTGATCACCTTTGCTCTGATACCATGTAGAAATTCCCACTATAGATCACATTATAATGCAATATACTAAAAATACTTGATCTACTTCTACAAACAAACTTGCGGAAGCTTAATCGATTTTGAGCAAGATAAAATAGAACACATATAATAGAGAATGAGAAATCAATCACACATGAACACAGAAGAATACTCTGGGGAAAGCCTCAGCTAAAAATCTCGATCTCTATATTATCATATAAGTGGAAATATCTCCAGATTACTCAAAGCTTTAGCTCACAAGATATCCAGCTCTCAGTACAATCCCTCAATGCTGCTCATAGACTGAATAGACACAACATATGCCTTCCTCCAATCCTCCAAGTCTCCTATTTCCTTGCGCAGTTTCTCCCAAGTCCTCACGCTGCCACCTGTGTGTAATAATTCCTCACACACTGCTCTAACCTCTGAAATCACTGTGTAATCCTAAAGGATATAATTCCTTCTGCATGGATGAGTTTCCTATATAAGAAATTCCTCCAGCTAATAGTACATTGTCCATTCCTTTAATCTCAATTGGGTCTTTCTCTAAACTGACATGCATGAGTTATTTATGAGAGAATATTCAGTTATCTGAAGTGCAACAATTACATGCATGCATGCATTAACTAACTGAAATCACAATTAACTCAAAAAATTGCTTAAACTAATCTAACTGGACTTGACTTAGCTAACTGAGCCAACTAATTACAACTCAATATTACAACTCATCCTTATCTCTTTAACTGATGGATAAATTCTTCAATCAATGGAGAAACTGTTTCATGTCCCCACATATACTTCATGTTTGATTTTCTACAACTAATTAATTCAAGATAAATTGATTAATTATTTTACAAACAGCTTCTAAGATCAAATTCGAATTTTTTTACTTCTCTATTTTAGTTCGGGAACTAACTAAAATAAGAAGGTATCCCGAAATGCTATTTATAACAATGCTAAATTTAGTACTTCTATATTTAGCATTTCTTATTGTTATTTTCAACATATGTATGTTGTAAATATCACATCAAGTTGTGTTATAAAGCTCCATGGGTAGCATGTGTTTTTTTTGTTATAAGTGTCATTAAACACCAAGGAATGTGTTCCCCCAATGGGGAGGGGTTTCTAACAACCCCTTATTGATTTTATATGTAAATAAAATATAATACCAAGGTCATGGGATGTGTATTGTAAGTTGAATTTTGGGAAAAACATAGTGATGGGTATCACTGGTGATTAATTAATGGCTATAGAAATTGGCAAAGACAAAGTGGCATTGATTGACATTTATTTATGAAAATATAGGAAAATAACTGAAAAGGGAGATGAAAGGTCACATATTTTCTTGAGAGGGAATTTGAAGGAAAATGAAGGAAAATAAAGAAAATAGAGGCCTTAATCATAAAAAGGCTTATGAGGATCAATTCACATGTTTTGTTGGTTAACATTCTGTCAATTCAGTTTTGGAGCTCTCTTCTATTCTCTCATTCTCTCATACTCTCTCACACTTAGAGCATTCCTGGAGCATGCTAGTTTCACTTGGATTGGAAAAAGAAGGAAAAGGAAAGCAGGAAAATGCAAGGGAATAGTTGGATCAAAAACTACATTTGGATTGCTTTGTAGATAACGAGTTGCATGCGTGTTTCCTTAATGATTTATGAATGCAGTGCATATGCATGTGATTTTCTGGTTATGTTTTTTCATGGCATGGAGGATTTCCTAGATTAACAGTGGTTTTATCCTTTCCTTTCCATTTCCTGGATAGTCATGGTGTTGTGGGTTGTTCCACTTGATTGTTTTCTAATTGGTGCTCATAATTCCTTATGGTTGAAGGTTGGAAAAAATTCTTTGGAAGCCCCGAAACAACTTGGGTTGAGTTACTAGTCCTAGAGCCTAGGTTGGGACAAACTCTCTAGAGCCCTTGGTGTGTTGAGTTAATTGTCCTTGGAGTCAGATAGGACAAATGCTCTAGAGCCCTGGAGGGTTGTGGATTGAGTTACTAGTTCTTAGAGCCCTGGATAGTTTGAGTAGAGATCGTTCTGGTTGGTGTTAGTGATGTTTGACCATGAGGTGGAATCACTGGTTGAGGGTTGAGGTGGTTTTGCCTCTAGAAGCAATGGTTTGGTTTTGTATGGTTTATTCCATGTGATCCCACATTCATGCTTGGAATATGGTGCAAGGGTGATTGGTTGAAAGATAGATTTAGTTCAGCCCAATCTATTGTTGGGTGGTACATTGAATTCCTTGACTTGGTTGACATTTTCATATGTTAATATGAGACATTTCCTTGTTATGATCTATGAGCATTTGTAGCGATTATGTTGGTGATATTATGGTTTAGTTTCCATGGTTTCTATGCTAGTTATTTATTAGTTATATGTTGGTTATGTGATGTATATTGCTTATGGTTCTTGACATGTTTTTATGAATGTACGAATGGTTTATGAATGCATGGACTAATAAGTGTTATTGCAACTATTATCATAGGACATTTGACCTTCTTAGCAATTCTCAGATGATTTTTAGACTCCTATTATCAAATATGCATTCATGACATGTAACATACATGTTTTCTATGTGTTTGATGAAGTTTTTGTTATGTTATAGGTAATCTAGGTGAAGTTATGCCTCTAAATTTGAATGATTATCTTATTTTTTCATGTCAATAATGATTCTGAGAAGTCTGAGGCAGTTATGGGCAGTGTTCTAGAGACTGACCTAGAATTGTGGCTCAAATCTTAGGACCACACCCTTTGAACTAGGAAATTTGGGTCACAACTACACTCTGGAAATGTTGTGTGTGTGGTTGCAGGCCTTCAACTACATGTAGGCCTTGTCATGCATGTGGTCGAGGGTTAAGTTGTGGGAAAATCAGCCCTAGCTTAGGGTTTGGTCACCTAGGGTGGTCCTTTGGCCCCTAAGTATCCTATAGCCTTGAGGGATGTTGTGAGTTGTTAGTTTGTGGTCAGTTTGTAGACCTCCCTTCTGTAATTGGATATTAGAGGTAGGGTCATGTCATAGTAACTCTTCGTCTCATGTTTACCCTAACAAGCCAGTGAAATTAGATAAATATGGGAGGGATGTTTACACTATAAAAAACCTAAGCATATTTTTATTTCTCAGAAAACGTATATTGGACAATTTTCGAGTAAATTTGGAATAAATTATTATAATCTTATTTCTACTCCAATGGAGAAGAACCTAAAGCTCACTTCAAATGCGGGAAGTACATTTGAAGATCCAATAAAGTACATGAAACTTGTTGGGAGTTTAAATTTCTTGACTACTACTCATCGTGACATAAATTTTGTTGTAGGAATTATTTCCAAGTTTATGCATCAGCCTTATGAAGGTCATTGGATTGCATAAAAATGAGTACTCAAATATTTAAAAGGCACTGAGTCATATGGAATCAAATATTCCAAAGTTTGAGACTTCCATCTCACTGGTTATTTAGATTCTGATTTTGTTGGAGATAAAGAGCATGGGGTATCTACTTTTGGTTATTTGATTAATCTGGATGAGCATCTATCACCTGGAGATCATGAAATAAATCTATTCCTATTGATTCTACCACTGAAGTTAAATATCTTAGAAAAAATAAAGCTACAACATAAATAATTTGGCTTCACAAAATACTTGAAGATTTGCAAGAGAAACGAAAGACTTCAACTCCTTTATTCTTTAACAACTCTTCTGCAATTCTATTGTTGAAGAATCATAAATTTCATGATTGAAGGAAACATATCAACACCAGCTATCACTTGATTTTACATTATGTAGAGTCCAAAACCATTCATCTAACACATTGTCCCACTTCAGAGCGAATTGCAGACATCTTCACCAAAGTATTGGGATGTGAAAAGTTTGAAAAAATCATAATGCTACTTGGCATGTCAAATGTCCCTTCAGATTAAGGGGGGAATGTTAACTAATCCTTTGGTATTACTTTGTAAAATATTAGTAAGATGATAGTTCTTATTTTTTGATAAATAAGTTAACAAAACAAAATTTTCTCGTACCTACTTTTCATTTGTATAAATGAATGGTTTCAATCTCAATAGATCAATTTTCTTTCATGGAGTTTATTCACGGGCATGTCTACAATAGCTATAGAATAAGTATGATCTTATTAATGTGAGATTGGGATCTTGATCTTTTTTCGGCACTTTTTGGTATGTTATTCCAAATTATACATAGCCAATGTGAGGTTCTGTAATATTTGAAATCTACCAGCTTCTTATTGTTTTTCCAAAAAGTGAGGATCCTCTACAATTAAGTTAATTACTCCTTAATATTTAATGAATAAATTGGGTTTCCTTTGATGGTTGTCCCCGCAAATAAATGATACTTCATCATTACTATAGAAAAGGTCATCCTAATTATAGGGAAGCAAAAAAACTGACATTCAACTAGTATTCAATATAGTGAACTTCTACAAGGACTGGTTTAAAAGGAGCAGTTGCCATCCTTCTACGGATGTGCTTATGGTTTTTTTATTTATAGAATACTGCAAGAAATTAAGATTTTTGTCCTCTATTTCTTCTTCTCTTTTACTTGCATTGTAGTATTTGTATTGTTATATGATGTGTTAAACCCCCCACCATCCACTACTATAAAAATATCTTTGAGAAGGAATCCGTTGAGAAGGTGTTGTCAAGAAAGATCTAAAAATTAAGACTTCTAGGTAGAAATTAAAAGTAATTTATACATACAAGGGTAGAAAATTATTGAGGAACAATCATAGGATCAATTGAAGTCAATATGTAGATTAGAACTCATGAAGTGGGGTGGTAGCTTATTGGTTGTTTAGATCTAGAAAATATAATGTTGAAGGAGGTCTTTAAATGGCTTAAAACAAAAGAAAATCCTAGTATCTGGAAATCTCACAATCAAGGTGAGAAATATTACGAATATTCAATAAGAGAAAACATAGATTATAATCTACCAATCACAAAAAATAGATTTGTAGCTTTATTTAAGAGAGATGTATGATCTTATTTTTTCAATTTTGCATCCAAATTGTTATATATATACCTTTTTGGTGTAGTTAGCATCATTAACACCATCATCATGGGTAGTTTAATGGCTTGTTCATAACCTAAGAACCACAGGGCTATGAAATTAAACTTTCCATCAACCTTCCTTAACCATGGCTCTAATACTATGTCAAGATTTAGCCAAGCAAGACAAGACAAGAAAAGAGTTGAAAATTTTCTTACACCATTCTCTTACTCTTCATATTGATCTCAAGATTTAACTTATAATACATCAATTGGACCATTCTATATATAGATCTCACTAACAACCCATCATTGGATCATGACAACACCTCATCTTATCAAGGTGGGTGTTGGTGGCTAGCCACCTATTCCACTTGGACCCCCACCACTGTCTCTTCTAGTTTTTCAGTTTCCTTAATTGTAGCACAAGTTACTATTTTTGGCAGTTTTTCGAGTCTTGAACTTCTGAAGCCGTTTTAAGGCCCTAAATGACATTTTTCAGTAAAACACCACTTAGGGCAACAATTATGGCATGTTCCATGCAAAACAACTCACACCAACGAAGTTAAACCTAGACTGCATGGAACTAACCACAACTGGTCAGATTATGGACACCCAGGTCAAGAACACTCGCCAACAGAAAATCAAACTATATGAGGTTATCAAAGATGGTCAACTCCTACACCAAGGCAAGTGGTGCACCAAGGACCGACTTTAGCAGAAGTTTCCCCATCTCATGGAGGCAGTAAAGACAATGGGGACCATTGATTCCTAAGGGGGGAGGATTGATCCAAGTGGATGTTGATGGCCACCCGTCTATTGCACTTGGACCCCCACCACTGTCTCTTTTTTGGTTTCCTTAATTGTAGAACAATTTACTATTTTTGGCAGTTTTTCAGGTCCTGAACTTTCAAAGTCGTTTTGAGGCCCTAAATGACATTTTTCAGGAAAACTAGAGCCCATATTTGCCACTCAAAAGATTTAGTCCTCAGATAGATCTTTCTAACGAGGTATTGTGCACGTCAAACAGAGATTGTATGCCAAAGTTCTGACCCCGAGAAGTTGATGTACCAATTTACCCAAACGGGGCCCATAGTTTTGGCGCATCATCTCCTAGGGTTAGGTTTTTGGATGTTTAGGTTTTTCCATGGTTTCTCAATAATAAATAGGCCTTCAAGCCTAATTGTAACACAATTCAGAGGCATGCAGTTGCCACATATCTTCTCAAAGATAAGCTACAATCGCTCGAGTTAGTCTTATTTCCATTCTATTTGTAAGCATATTTCAGTATTTGATATTAACGAAATGAAGTATTATTTCTGCTAAATCTCTATATTTATGGTTATATCTGTAATTTGTTATGTTCTTGTTTAAGTTCGGATCACCATCAAAGATAAGGTTCAAAAGTCATATCTATGTGGTGTTAGACTTTGCTATTGTCTATGGAGTCACAGTGTAATAGGAAGATATACCATAACTATATTACATGTATAAGGCATGCTAACCTTATGAAAATTATAGAAAAGATTCTAAAATACAATCCCTATATTATCTAGTCAACTCTCTACCAAATTAGTGCTAGGAAAGCTAGCATAACTAGACTCTATAAGGTGGAGTTGCCACTTAATGTTTGGGCGAAACTAGTAAATTAAAAGGGAAAGAAGGGAAATCACACTAAGTTAATTAGGTTTCTCAATTAACATAAAGCTCACATCATTATAATCAACTAATTTTATTTATTTTTATTATCTAATACATGTTTAATAATATTATTAATAACTAAAAATATATGAAAGGAAACTAAACAAAAAATGGTTTGTTTCTATTTATATTTTTATTCCTGATTAGCCTAATTATATGTGAAAGTTGGAAATGAAATTTAAATGGTAGAATCTAAACTATTTCCTCTCCCTTTCCACGAATCTACAACAATAAATAGTGAGAAAAAAAGGTGTATTCCCAATTTTCTTTGGTGTGTAGAGAGAGAGAGAGAGAGAGAGATAACCGCATTATCTTTAATAAAGGAAGGCTTAAAGACTTACAGTACATGATATCTAATTTAACTATGGAATTTGTATTTATTAAAAGAGAGAAAACATTCGGAAACCAAATAATGGATAAATAAAGGGTAGTTAAGATAGTTTGCATACATGTATTGTTGGTATGATCTTGCAAACACAAGTTTTCTTAATCTCCACCATTACACATAATGAAAGGAAACAATAAAAACAAATCAAGGAAATAAATCCATGACATGAAATGTGTCCCTTTTTCTAGAGTGGAAGGAGTGTCCCTCTCACCTCACAAGCTACTTCAAATGCTCCCTTTGTGGTGGAAATTTGGCAAGAAAATGGATTGTTTAGAAGAGGAGGGAGAGGTTGAAAACCACTACCAAATGCAATATAAAAGCTCAAAATCTAAAATAAAAGATCCAAATCAACAAGCAAGAGAAATGTACAACAACAACAATTTATGAAGAGAGGAGGGTCATAATTCCATGAAGCCAAACAAGATCCAAGAGCACATTTTTAAACCCCAAACACTATTGTACAATAAATTTCTTACATAGAGAAAGAAAGTGTCTTGAACTCTGGTTGAGAGAAGTGGTCAGCTTATACATAACTAGTCCTCTAGGAGCATTCACTCATTGATCCATAAATCAAGGGTATGAATTTCCTCCTACTATTAAACTATTATAAAGTCTGGCCTTTAAAGTGTAAGCGATAGACGATAAATCCATATAGTAAGTAGAATATAAAAATGCTCATTGATCCATAAATCAAGGGTATGAATTTCCTCCTACTATTAAACTATTATAAAGTCTGGCCTTTAAAGTGTAAGCGATAGACGATAAATCCATATAGTAAGTAGAATATAAAATATAATAAAAATGTAAATTTTTATTTCATCTTTAGGATTATGATGTTTTGGTGAATTTTTATTATTAAATTTTAATTAAATTAAAAAATCACTTTTAAGATTATGATGTTTTGCTATTTTCATCACCACCTCTAGTTTCTAGAATTTCAGTGTTAAAAATAGATTGTTTTGCTACTCTACCGATTTTAATTTTTAGAATTTCAGTGTTAAAAATGGGTTAAAAATAGATTTGCAAGTAAAATATCCTGGAGTTGTTTATAATGCCATTTTTTGGAGATTCCGGTGACGGAATCCGACGGAAGAAATTGAGGTTAAATCTTGATTTGTTGCAGTTAAAATGGTTTTTTAACTACATATTTGGATTAAGCACCCTAAAAAACCCCTGGGACGCTTTGATTGTGCATAAACTAGTTATCAAACCTGCGATTCCAATAAATTGCTGCCGGATTTTAACTGGAAAAAGCCACCAAAAAAACTTTCAAAAAATCGCATTATAAACAACTGCAAATAACCTTACTACATAAACAAAAAAGCAACTAGATCAGTAAACCCTCACTACATAAACAAAAAATCAACTAGATCAGTAAACCCTCGAGCCTAACGAAACTTAACCACCGATAGAAAAAACGAACGAAACCCTAACAGAAAGACGATGCATGCACGCAATCCAAACGGGAGAAGGAACGTCCAACGATTTTCGATATAAACGATCATGATAGACGCAGCTTAACTAACTGAGTACATTTATTACAACGCCTTGAATGCATTTCAATTCCGTGATTATGGGCACAACAAAAGAGATTGATGAAAAGGCGAGAACAAAGTGAAAATTTTTGGGTGGATCTAGATAATAACATGTCTGTGTGGGTCGCTAGAATGGGGTCTAATCGCTAAACAGCAGGAAGGAAAAACAAGAAACGAGAAAGATGGTTAGATTTTGGTTTAGAAATTAGTTGAAGTGTACAAGTTTAATATTACAAATGTGTAAGTATTAGGAAAATTTCCAAATTGATACTATCATTTTGAGTGGATATGTAGTATTGCTGGGTCATCCTTCCTCCCCTTTTGCTGTCATTTTCAGTGCATAAGTAGTATTGATTGGTCATCTTTCCTCACTTTTTGATGTTAAAGGAGTTGGTTACTAGTTTTACTTATTTTGATTTGTTTACCCATTTTCCATTTTTTAGTTATATTTTTTTCTCTCTTTTATAAAATAAGATAAACTATTTTTTTCAATTTTTTTGAGAAAATGTCTCATCATTTAATTTACAAAATCAATTTCCAAAATATAAATGTTTTGTTAAGTTGAAGTAGATTCCCAAAATATAATGTTTACTAAATATAATAGCCAAATAACACTTCCCAGAATACAATTATTTTGCTGGGTTGAAATGGATTCCCAAAATACAATGTTTAGTAAATATAATAGCCAAATAACACACAAGGTCAGGGATATCAAATTTAAAAGAGTGTAAAAATTTGAATATAAGCAACCACCACTTAGGTTTGAGGTAGTTGGATATGATGCAATGCCATTGTGTATAGTGATAATGTAGTTGATTAATTGGTAGAAAACCTCTATTTGTGGATAGTTATTTAAATGGTGTGAAAGATGTTTGGAAAGGACAAATTATTTGTTATATATTAATTATTTTTTATAGTATTATAAATTGGAAAGAAATTATTATTTAATAAAATAAATTTGATTTATAAAATATTTAATTATGATTTATAAAATATTTACATAGGTTGATAGATATGTTTATTTTAGAATAAGGTTTACAAAATTTTAATTTAATTATTAATAATTATTAAGTAGATGGTAAGAATTTAGTCATTCTAGAATATTTTTAAATAGTAGTCAAGCATCAAAGGTTGAGATTTATCTCCTAAGAAATTATGACATTTCCGCCTTTTTAATTAAATTGATTAATAAAAAAATGGCATATGAACAAGTGTGGTAACAAATGAGTTATTGTTTAATGGGCATATGGTATTGATAAGGCATGGTATTGGTCCATAGTATTGTAACAAATCCTATTTACAGATTCAGAATTTGTATCCTAAAGTGAAGGTGTATCTCCATAGTTAAGAATCTTGTTACCTATTTTTTTAAATGTATCAAAATAATATATTATCTTTTTATAATTGATAATAATTTATAAAAATAATATTTTAAAATTAAGTTATAAGTAGCTAGTGTTTATTATGTTTTTTTGATACTCATTATAAATTGATACCTATTGAAATTTGTATATTATTTAATTTACATAGGTGTGTTAATTATAATTTTAATAAAAAAATTCAACTAGAAATAAATTATGATAAGTAAGGTGAAGAAAGTTCATTAAAAAATAAAAGAATTGTTTAAAAATAATTTGTACAATTTTTAAACCAAATTTCACTAAAAAATAAGTATGTTGATAGGTATGTCTATTTTGGAATTGGGCTTCCAAAATTTTAATTTAATTATCAATAATTATTAGGTGGATGATAAAGATTTAGCCTCCATAGAATAATCTAGAATATTTTTCGTAATATACACAAATCAAAGAATCTATTTCCAAAGTATTTATGCATTTTTTTCTCTTTTATTTAAATTCATTAATTAATAAAATATCATATGAACAAGTGTCAAATGATATGGTTATTGATATGGTCATGATGCTAATATATATAACAAACCTATTTAGTTATAAAATCTCCAAAAAAAATGTGAAGTGTTTAACTATATATTAATGTGAAAGTCAATAATAATAATAATAATATTAATAAAGTTAATAATTTAATTATTTTTATGCATTTTTTTTTAATTTAATTATTTAAAATTTATAATGAAGTGTGTTTAGAAATTTATTGTGGATTAATTTAATAATTTGTGTCATTTTACTTGAAAATAATTTAAATAAAAATGATATTTAACAATGATTTATAAAAAGTCCGACTATAACTTCAAACAAGAAAATTTTACTGAAAATCAATTATTGCATGAAATCTTAAATTCATTAATTAATAAAATATAATATGAACAAATGTTAAATGATTATGGGTTTATTGATAAGTCATGTATTGACCAATAACATTATAACAAGCCTATTTATATATTAAAAATCTCCATAATAAAATGTGAATGTATTTAACTTATATATTAATTGTGTAAGTCCAATATAAAATATTAAACAAGTTTAATTAATTATTTTTATGATTTTTTTAATTTATTATTTATAATTATTATGAATTGTGTGTTAGAATTATTGTTAATTAATTAATAATTTCTATATTTACTGAAAAATATTAAATAAAAATGATATTTAACAATCATTTATAAAACGTCCAACTAAACTTCAAACAAGAAAATTTTACTTAAAATCAATTATAACTATAACTT
Organism: Pinus taeda; assembly: GCA_000404065.3. Lineage (NCBI taxonomy): Eukaryota > Viridiplantae > Streptophyta > Pinopsida > Pinales > Pinaceae > Pinus > Pinus taeda. Next base: position 7,095 of record APFE030225593.1, on the reverse strand, counting down.
CAAACAAGAAATTTTTACTTAAAATCAATTATTGCATGAAATCTAAGGTAACATGTAATGGAATTTAATCATTTTGAAATCTGAGATAACATGGAATTTTATTACTAATCATTTTAAACAAAATTCTACTTCAACAATAACCTATCAAAATATTAAAATTTCTTGAGACAAAATTCCAAACCCCTCAAGAAACCATTGTGAAAGGCTTCTTCCATGGCCAATATAGGTGCCTTCCCGCCCTGGTCCATGCCCCCTATATAGCACCGCCCGTACCACTGAGAGTGGGGTGTGTGATTTTGTGTGTGCGTGGGGTTTTAGTTTTTTTCTTGGAACCCATATTGATCATCATACACCTAGAACTGGAAGGCACCTATCCATCCATGGTGATGGGATTGACTCTTCCCAGAGGGAGTTACTTGTATTGTGTTTAACAAGCAGGGAAGGTGTCATCTGCGTGGGGACATCAGATTAGTACAGTAAAAGAGAAAAGTATTTTGTTCGTGCTCTGGAAGGCTGAGGCTGAGAGAAAGCGTGGTCATTTTTGTTGCTTACCGTTGGCTTCACACGCTTCTGCTCACATGGACTTCATGAAGGCAGACAACTTGAGAGTATTTGAATCCCTATGTCACTTCTTTAGGCCATGCTTCTTTCAACCTCCACTAGAAAGGGGTAAGCCCATGCCTGGCAACAGTACTTTTGTTATTGCCCAAGAATTCTCTGGTTCAGGTTTCAGTCCAGCTGAGATGTTTCCTCCAGTTTCTAAATGTTGTAATTTCAAGGGGAGGGAGAACCAGACTGTGGTGTCTGATTTGGATGGGACACTTCTCAGATCAAGCAGCTCCTTTCCTTACTTCATGCTCTTGGCCTTTGAAGCAGGAAGCCCACTCAGAGCTCTGCTGCTTCTCCTCATGTGTCCCATCGTCGGTTTGCTCTATTATTTCATTTCTGAGGCAGCTGGAATTCAGCTGATGATTTTCATTGCGGTGGCTGGATTAAAGGCTGAGGATGTCACCACTGTGGGAAGGGCAGTCCTTCCCAAATTTTACCTTGAGGATTTGCATCCAATTTCCTACAAAATTTTTGTTTCTTGTGGAAAGAGATATATTGTTACTGCCAATCCAAGGATCATGGTTGAACCATTTCTGAAAGAGTATTTGGCTGTCGACCATGTGCTTGGCACTGAGTTGCAGGTCTTCAAGGGCTACTGCACAGGACTTGTGACTGAGGCCGGCGTTCTTGTTGGATTTAGGAAACTGAAGGCTGTCAAAGAGTTTTTCAAAGAGAAAAAACCTGATCTTGGTTTGGGAGATCGTCCCACCGATTTTCCCTTCATGTCTATATGCAAGGTAAGCCTTAAAATAAAATCTGCTCTCTTATTTCTATATTATTTTACTGGTCTTCCACTGCATATTAGTCTTACTCTCCTCTTCCTGTATTTATTTTTACATATACGTACGATCATGTGAGTACTGGTACATATCATGAATTTGTTAGAAATAATAGAGAAATGAAAATTCTAGAGTGTTAGTTTCAACCGAATGTGTAGTTTTTCAATGTAAGAGCGATTTTTTTCAAGGGAAATTGAAGATTGAAGGTGAGAACGAGGGTCAGCGTAATAATTGGGTGAGAGATAATAACCAATCTACCAACTGCTAGAAATAACCCCAATTGACCTATATAAAAGTGAATTGGAACTGAGTAAGACTCATTATCTTTCCAAGTTGTTATGCTTATCAAGTCTATCGAGACCATTACTATAAAATGAGACTTATCAGTCTATGGATACCATTACTATAAAATGATACTGATCATGTATTTGTGGTGTGTGAGAGATGGCGTGTCTGTGTTGTTTTAGTATTCTGTTTTGAATTTTCTGTTAAAGTGATACAGTCATATATATCATGATTTTTTTTATATCAATAGATACAGTCACAGACAGTGTTTTCTTTTTCTATATCAATATAATGATTGGTGGAAATTCCTTGGAAATGTTTCCTCCTATTAATTGATTGATTGTAAAATATGATAGAGTATAATAATCTGATTATTCAACTGTTGGGAATGAACAGGAAGCATACGTAGTTCCTTACGAGAAAAATATTGGAGCTGTACCGAGAGAAGAATACTTGAAGCCCTTGATTTTCCATGATGGTAGATTAGCAATCCGGCCAACACCCCTGGTTTCACTGGGGATCTTTCTATGGTTCCCCATCGGTTTGGCATTGGCTGTAACGAGGAATTTGGTTGGTTTATGCCTGCCTTACTGGTTGGCTCTACCAGTTGGATCTTTCCTGGGAGTAATAATCAGAGTTCGAGGAATTCCTCCACCAGTGCAGATCACAGATGAGAAAACCAGTACATTATATGTTTGTTCACATAGAACTCTTCTTGATCCTGTTTTTCTTACTGTTTCACTTGGAAGACCTGTAACAGCAGTTACATACAGTATCAGCTGTGTGACCGAGGCAGTGTCACCCATCAAGACTGTAAGGCTTACCAGAAACAGAATCAAAGATGGGGAGATCATGAAAAAACTTTTAAGCCAAGGTGACTTGGCTGTTTGCCCAGAAGGAACTACTTGCAGAGAGCCTTATTTGCTTCGATTCAGTCCTCTTTTTGCAGAAATTGCAGACAATATCATTCCTGTTGCCATGAATGTAACTGTGAACATGTTCCATGGGACTAGTGCTCGAGGATTGAAGGCTCTGGACCCTATTTTTTTCTTGATGAATCCATTTCCTAGGTATGATATTGTGTTCTTGGAGAAATTGCCTAGGGAGGTGACATGTTCAGGGGGGAAGTCCAGTGTCGAAGTGGCTAATCATGTGCAGCAGTTATTGGCTGATGCATTGGGATTCCGGTGTACAAATTTGAAGAGGAGGGACAAGTACATGATGCTCGCAGGCAACGAAGGAATAGTTCCCGAGGCCAAAAAGCTCCTCAATGTCATGACCAATTAATTAATCATTGTACTTGGGATTGACATAGATTTGTCCAAACTCATGTTTTATGGAGCATGCTGCAATTCCTGAAATAGGTTAGTGTTTTATGGGCTTCAAAATTCATGAAGCAATAGTTTCGCTATAGTTATTAGGAGCAGTTTATTAATGCAGCCAATGGTTTTTTAACTATGTATGATTTGATAACTATGATGAAAATTTTAGATTTTAGCAGTAAATGTCTGCAATTATTTTTAAAAAATAATTTTTTCATAGTATGTAGATTTTCACATAATATAATTTGATGGTGAAGATTTCTGGATAATTATGTGTTTTCATTCAAATGTCGAACCTTTTGACTTAGCATTTCACCAATCTTCAAAAATAAAAAAATATTCAGTCACTTTTCCAATATCTTTTTAGAGGCTGTATTCGAGGCATGTTCAACCAGACATTATTACTGCAACTCGGAGATAAAATGGAAGGTGCCTTTCTGAGACTCTCGAATTTGCAGAGGCTAGAAATCCTTTGTCATTCTTTACCAGACTGTAAATGTAAGCACGGGAAGAACTGTTAAGTCTACCCAAGTTTGAAGCAAAAATTTGTGCCTTGAAGCAGGCCTGTAAAGTAGCTGTCCGATATTCCTGCTCTATACGACATGATATGACCTCTAAGATTTGTTCCTAAATACAGTATTTGCCTTCGCATAATTCAATGCATGTACAGTGCAATCTGAGTTAATTTTAAGTTAATTAATTTTCATTAGAAGTCAACATTTACCATCGAAATTACCTCTCATGTGTTGTTTTGGCTGGGCCCATTGACTGACTCGATGGTCAAATTGAATGGTAATATGATTTCAGATTCCGATATAACATATCAAATTCCAACACTGCATGGCACTAAAATTGCAACCATTGGATCATAGAGAAGTTTAAAATAATTAATCCCGCCTAACAAATTATAGCGTTGCAAGCAATTTTAGTTTAAGATACCGAAAAAAACATAGACACAAGAGTCTTAGTTTAAGTTATGGTAACAATGATGGTGTATGTTCAATTTTATGACAACCATTAATCAAATTATTAATTAATTGTAAACTAGTTTTTTTAGATTTAATTATAAAAGAAGTTAAAGTTTTGGCTGATTTGAAATTTTAATTAAATTTAGGTAATGACATAAGTATGTATATAACTTGGATGATGGTTTAATTTTGTTTATAAATAAAATTTTGCTAAAATCTTATAAAATTTATAGTTGGAAAGAAGATGTGCTTCCTACCAGATTAATTTATAAGAATTCTTGTAAAAAAGAGTGGAATCATGTTGTATTAAGCTAACAATTTTAATGTTTAAAGTTAAAAAAAAGTGAATCATGGTATAGAGCTATTGGAAAGAGGATATACTTACTGCAATATTTTTAATTTATAAGAAATTTTGTAAAAAAGAGTGGAATCATGTTGTATTAAAGGAATGCTTTTAATGTTTAAAGTTATGAAAAAGTGCATGATGGTATAGAGGTGGATCACATTATATATGATTTATCCCTAGAAGGTGGTGGGCATGAGGTAAACACTTTTTGGAGAAAAACAGCTCAAACAACTTTGATCTTAATAATCCATGGCTACTTAAAAAGATAGTGGAACAACTCTTTAATCTCTTAGTAGAGGAAGTATTTGAATACAAAGTTCTTATTGGTGTTAGGATTAGTGTTGGACCCAAAGAAAAACTCTAATAGGGACAATGCTCCTAGGGAGGAATATGGCCTTTGTCTCAATATAAAGTCAATCAAAGAAAAGTCTAAGTTGTGCAAGATGAACTCTCCATATGCCATTGATATCTAGGGTACTCAAAATGTTTAAAAAAACAGTGCTTTAAGTGAATATATAAACTAGATTAGTGATGGAACTTTAGGGAAAGTGGTTATTTAGGCTTTGACCATGCACATAAAAGGTAGTCTTTGTAGATTCTAAATCAAATGCCCTAGTCTATGTCTCTATTCGAATGATCTAGAGAATCCAATAGGGATGTGTGTGGATGGATCATGTCAATATCAAAATCAACAATATGATGCAAAGATGAGCCTTCGGGTGATTCAAATTGGATCCTTGAAGACATCGTATGATAGAGGTTATGGTGAAGCATTATGGCACATAGAGGTGTGGACAAGATAGAGTGGAAGCCAAATGTTGCACACCATAAAATAAAAAGAGAAAAGGGTTAAGGCACATAGCATACAATGGACACATGAAAGAAGGGGAGTAGAAGGAGCCATGTTGTTGCACTCCAAACTCCACACTTCACCTATGGATAAAAATACTTGCAACTTGACCTCCACATAGAATAACGAAGGACCATGACCATACAAGGTCGATTTCTAGCTAAAGGGCCCTCACATGGAAAAAATGAAAGACGCATAAATGGTCCTCTCCTACATAGAAAGAGCTTGACACCTATGAAAAACATGATAATAGTCTTCTAAATATTGTTGATCATTGAAGAGTTAATGAACAAGGGTACAAGTCACAGGAAAATAATTGGGTTCCCTAGAATCATTTTGCCTTTATATGTACTATGAAGAAGATAAAAAGGAGGAGAACAAATAAATAAAAGGGTTTCACTAAGAGAGTGAGCAAGGTTCATGCAATCTTAGGGAGAGAAGAACAAAGAGAAGGTCCCCTTCTAATGAGAGGAAGAAGAGAGAAATGTGCATGCCCTTAGAAAAGATATCCAATTAAAGTGATCATAGAGCTTGAGTTCTATAATTGCATATAGTTGGTTCACTAAGGTAGTGAAAGCCATTTTTGGAGGTTGTCGACACTACAACAAGGAAGAAGACAACATTCTAATTGAATGTAAAAGAAATCTAGTATTCATTTAGAGAGAAAGAATTCATCCCAACCTTTGCAGTCATCGCCAAAACTAAGATTTCATAATAGAAGAAGGACAAAGTTGATGTCATGTCTACAACAAAAGATAACTTACAAATTGGTTGGTGAGTATTTTTTCCAAATAAGAGGAAGCCATTGTTGATATTACTTGATCATAATCCACAGTGAACAATAATATCTATTACACAATAGTTTTTGCATAGTGGAGTATGTTTATATAAATTTATTACTTTGTATTTGGAAAATAATAATATAATTAGAAGACAAATTTACACTATAATAATTGATAAAATAAAAAAAAACTTAGCAAACCAAACAATAGAGTTTTCCAATTTACTTGAGTATAGGCTGAGCAACAAACCACTTAGATACCCATAAAAACCCACTTAACATAATACAAATTACATATAAAACATTAATGCCTACTATAAATATCTAACATGACGGAAATGATTCATTGATTTGCATTATTATTCAACACAAGTATTGACCTTAAAGATTGATTTCGATTTGCATTATTATTCTTCACAAGTATCATCGTTAAGGATTGGTTTCTTAACATGAATGTAGTTTTCAGGCATTATAAAGACTAATATGCTCTCCAATATACTCGCTTAAAATATGGTCCCAAATTTTTTTGTCTTGGTTGTAGATTCCTTCCATTCAACATGTAAAAAAAATATAAACTTTGTTTAGCACAATCAATCTAAACTCAAAAATTCAGCTGATAATAATTATTAATAAAGTAAAGTTTTATTGACTATCAAGTTTCTAATTTTAGCTAAACAATTAATTTTTTTTTTCAAAAAATATTCGATAATAAAAATGTTTAAATAATAAAAAATAAAATTCAACATCATCAAAAACTATTAATTTAATGGATATAAATATTTGAATTATTTTTAATAATAAAAAACAAAAAATTCAACATCTTCAAAAAATTTCCAAAATTTCCAAAATTTCCCCAAAAAAAATTCCCATCTTACACAACGGGGTGAGAAATGGGATCATGGTACGATTAAGAAACCCATTCCCAATTATCTTTCTTTAGAGACCGACTGATATAGTAGGCTGAACGCTGACAAGTGTTAGAAGTTCCATAAAATTAGCATCGAGAAGATAAAACCACAACACCTGCTTATCTTAAATGTGCTAGACTGAAAGCTCTTCAGCATAGCATTGATGTCGAAACGATTATATGCAGCAGTGTTCAGAAAAGTAATCTCACATTCAAGTTTCACCGGCAGGTGTAAGGAGATCGAGAAA
>APFE030225591.1:0-25504 GCA_000404065.3 Pinus taeda | reverse complement strand
GTAGTGGGCACTTTGCCCCAAACCCTGCTCCCTCCATCATACCACCCCCATCGGGGGAATGCAAAGCATAAATTTCTCCCATATCTTAATACCGTGAATTTTTAGCTTCAAGGCCATTATGGTATATAGAACAAAACGAAAATGGGAAGTGAGCAATATTTCAATCCTTAACAAGCTAATATTCTAGGTAGTCTTCAAATTTATTCAATTATTATTGTTCTAGGCACCTGTTACAGTCAGTTCACACCCTCTATATTTTTTATGTTATGTAATGAGTGCCTAAGGGTGTTGTTCTGTGGTTTGGATCAACGATTACCTCTATATAGCAAGCCTTGACTTTAAATGTGTTGGTGATGCATCATTGGATTAGTCCTTTTGACAGGGTACAATATGCTAGCTGCTTATCAGGTTTGATAACTGTGTATGCAGCCCCTTTCATTTGCTATTTGAAGGTAGAAAGATCTGTAAATAACATATAGGATAGCTGCCATTTTCCTATGGGTCTTCCATCTTCTTTCTTGAGCTGTTACATGCTTTTGCTGTGGCACCTGTTTGCAAAATTTCAACATGATGTGCAATTACTTTCTTTCTATTATGCTCCTGCTCCTGCTCTAAAAGTCTCAATTAGCTTAAGATTAGTGTAAGGGGCTGATTGAACTTCGTCCCAAGGATCCTCCACCAATAATAATCAAGTCATCTCCAACTACATTAACAATAGTGCACACCAAAGAAAATCATTGATAAAATAGAAACATGCCTTCAAACCAGCTGCTTAAGGTCCAACATCAATGTGTCATTTTGTTATGATGGAAAACTCTAAAAAATGCTCAGCCCTCTTTCTATTTGATTCCATTTGACTCTATTTTTCCATTTGCAAGATTAACAAGAAATCTGACACAGTCCCTATACATGAACATCTGTCTCTTATCTACTATAGGTGCTTCCATCCTTATATATAGTTGCATCTATAGTTTGAGGCCTTGTATAACATATATGTTCAACTCTGCCTACCCACAGCTCTGTTACACATAGCCACCCCCATCAGGGGAATGCAAAGCATAAATTTCTCCCATATCTTAATACTGTGAATTTTTAGCTTCAGGGTCGTTATGGTATATAGAATAAAACAAAAATGGGAAGTGAGCATTATTTCAATCCTTAACAAGCTAATGTTCTAGGTAGTCTTCAAATTCATTCAATTATTATTGTTCTAGGCACCCTGTTATAGTCAGTTCACACCCTCTATATTTTTTTATGTTATGTAACGAGTGGCTAAGGGTGTTGTTTTGCTCCCTCCATCATACCACCCCCATCGGGGAATGCAAAGCATAAATTTCTCCCATATCTTAATACTGTGATTTTTTAGCAATATTTCAATCCTTAACAAGTTAATATTCTATGTAGTCTTCAAGTTCATTCAATTATTATTGTTCTAGGCACCCCGCTACAGTCAGTTCACACCCTCTATATTTTTTATGTTATGTAACGAGTGCCTAAGGGTGTTGTTCTGTGGTTTGAATCAACGATTACCTCTATATAGCAAACCTTGACTTCAAATGTGTTGGTGATGCATCATTGGATTAGTCCTTTTGACAGGGTCCAATATGCTTGCTGCTTATTAGGTTTGATAACTGTGTATGCAGCTCCTTTCATTTGCTATTTGAAGGTAGAAAGATCTGTAAATGACGTATAGGATAGCTGCCTATAGCTGCAATTTTCCGATGGGTTTTCTGTCTTCTTTCTTGAACTGTTACATTCTTTGCTGTGGCACCTGTTTGCAAAATTTCAACGTGATGCGCAGTTACTTTCTTTCTATTATGCTCGTGCTCCTGCTCTAAAAGTCTCAATTAGCTTAAGCCTAGTGTAAGGGGCTCATTGAACTTCGTCCCAAGGATCCTCCACCAATAATAATCAAGTCTTCTCCAACTACATTAACAATAGTTCGTACCAAAGAAAATCATTGATTGATGAAATAGAAACATGCCTCCAAACCAGCTGCATAAGGTCCAAAATCAATGTGTCATTTTGTTATGATGGAAAACTCTAAAAAATGCTCAGCCATCTCTCTATTTGATTCCATTTGACTCCATTTTTCCAATTGCAAGATTAACAAAAAATCTGACATAGTCCCTATGCATGAACATCTGTCCCTTATCTACTATAGGCACTTCCATCCTTATATATAGTTGCATCTATAGTCTGAGGCCATGTATAACATATATGTTCAACTCTGCCTACCCACAGCTCTGTTGCACATAGCCACAGTAAATGTTCCATTTTTGTTGGGTATGGTCCAGGACCCTTTATGCTTACCCAACAAAATGATGGACCCTTATGCTTACCCAACAAAATGATGGGTAACATCTGGTTCCAACTTGAGGACTAGTGATCCTTTCAAGAACACTTGGGAACCCCAAAATCTCATACTTGCTTCAACATGTGGTTGCTAAAATGAATTGTGTAATCCAGTGAAGCCGCCTCAAGATCTCCAAGATGTAATTACCATTTTCCCGTGTGTGATTGCTAAAGAATACAAAGCCATGTCAAAATGTGATTGCTTGTATGCTGGCTTCTCTCTCAAAGAAGCATTTGTATTTGTTTTTTTAGGGACAACAAAATATTCGTCTAAAAGAATGATGACATCATCAAAGAATACAAATTGCTTCCTTGACATGTTTGGCTTATACCAATAGCTTGCTTTAATCAGCTGAAGGTCAAAATTTGGTAGGGATCAGTCTCCTTGAGTAGTTTGAATGGACTGTTTAGCCTTCAAGATACTATTATCCAGTGCATTGAACTCTTCTAAACTTGATGAGAACAACTTGAAGTGCAATGCTTAAAGGCAATTAGAGAACATAGAATCATTTTTCAGATGACTTTTGCAGCCTGGAGTAGGGCAAATGGGATCATCTGAATAAGATGATCTAATATGTGCTGATTGCCAAATACGTGGCTGAAAACAGTGATACCAAACTTTTTCAAGAATGTCATTAGAGATGACACAAAGAGCCAATGAACCTTTCGAACAATTTATGAGATCCATTTGTTTTTATTTTTTGGGTAGTTTCCTTGTTGCTTTTGCAGAAGATCTCTAAGCAGAAATGAATATGCAAATTTAAAAAAGAAAAGGATGAACTTCATGCTTAACGAAAACATAAGAGCATCCATAATATATTCACGTTCATCCATGTTTACCAAAAACAGAAGAGCATGTGTAATATATTCATATAGTTTTTTCATAGTTCCTGCAGTGGCACTAACCTTGAACTGAGCTCGTGAATGAGCTTCATCACAACTATCATTAGCCTGGAATGTGTTGAGATTGACAAAAAGGTTCCCATGTTGGTGATTGAGCTCCAAATCTGATGTTTTGAATAAATTCTCATGAAAGCTCATAAATTCATCATAATGAGGACTAATTTGATCCTCTGTACCCCTAATGGCTCCCTGGTAGTAGAAGCATAGTCGGTCACAACAGAGGCAGTGCCAATTGTTACACGCAAAGTGCTGGAATATAATGGATGTCCAAACTCCGCACCATGCACTTGCTCTATCGAGTGAATCTCATTATCTTCTTCTCCATCCAATTGGGAAAAGGAATCCTTTTCAACAGGTGTAGCCTTTTTATTTTCATTGAGAATGAAGTTATAATCCTCATTACTACTACCATATTCCTGCAACAAAACTTTTTCAATGATGCCAGCAGGGCTTGCCCCAGTGGATCCTTTGCAAAGCTTCAGGTTAATAGCACATTTCTCAGTGGTTTCCAGCTCACCTCTTACCCTAGTTCTGTCCTCATCATAATTTTCAAGGATTTGCTTACTTTGTGGCCCACCATTATGGTTGGAATTTTCCCTTTCAACCTCAGAGATTGGTTCTAGTTTTAGCACATTTCTCAGTGGTTTCTAGCTCATCTCTTATGCTAGTTCTGTCCTCATCACAATTTTCAAGGATCTGCTTAATTTGTGGTGGCTCACCATTATGGTTGGAATTTTCCTTTTCAACCTCAGAGATCTGTTCTATTTTTACTTCACCAATGTTATTAGCATGCTAGGTTGCCTTTTCTCAACCTACCCTTTCTGCAACCTCGAGGTAATTGGCTTTAAAAGTGTGCAGAATCAACAACCTACAAATTGCCTGATACCATTTGAAAATGATGGGCATCCTCTTCATTTTTATTTGGGCTACTATAATTTGGCCAAAATTTTCTGGCATACTGGTTATGTTGCTAGTTACATTTCAGACTGTTATGGTTGTCACATGGACTGTCCTTAGGGGCAGCAAATTAAATTTCCCTATAAAAGAAATCCTTTTCCAGATTTTCCGTACTCCCACTGGAGAACTTTTATTAACATCATGCTCTTACATATCAAAATTAGTAATAGACTCAGTATCACCAAAAATTTGTGCAGCGTTATCACTACAGCACCCAGGGTTGTCCATGTTTAGGCCATGATTAATCTATTTTCCTTCACATTGAGGACTCTTATTAGCTTGTTGGTTCTTATTTTCTGCCTAGGGAAATTAGCAAATGGATAGTCTTCACAAGGATGCTTAGCCCACAGAGATCTGGAATTTAACCTTTCAACCACAAAGAGCTGTTCTAGTTTTAGCACATTTCTCAGTGGTTTCCAGCTCATCTCTCACCCTAGTTCTGTCCTCATCACAAATGGATAGTCCTAGCAAGGATGCTTAGCCCACAGAGATCTGGAATTTTCCCTTTCAACCAAAGAGATCTGTTCTAGTTTTAGCACATTTCTCAGTGGTTTCCAGCTCATCTCTCAGCCTAGTTCTGTCCTCATCACAATTTATAGGGATTTGCTTGATTTGTGGTGGCTCACCATTATGGTTGGAATTTTCCCTTTCAACCTCTCAGCAATCTGTTCTAGTTTTACTTCACCAATGTTGATATTAGCATGCTTTTCCCATGTTATGGGTTGCCTTTTCTCAGCCTACCTTTCCTGTAACCTCGAGGTATTGGCTTCAAAAGTGTGCAGAATCAACACCCTACAAATTGCTTGATACCACTTGAAAATGATTGACATCCTCTTCATTATAATCTGGGCTACCAATTTAGCCAAAAATTTCTATCATACTGGTTATGTTGCTAGTTACATTTCAAACTATTATGGTCGTCACATAGACTGCCCTTAGGGGCAGCAAATATAATTTCCCTATAAAAGAAACCTTCTTCCTTCTTCCACATTTGTGGTACTTCCACTGGAGAACTATTATTAACATCACCCTCTTACACATCAAAATTAGTAATAGCGTCGTATCACCAAAAGTTTGTGCAGCGCTATCAATACAGCACCCAGGGATAGCACCCAGGGTTTTCCATGTTTAGGTCATGATTAATCTATTTTCCTTCACATTTAGGACTCTTATTAGCTTGTTGCTTCTTATTTTCTGCCTAGGGAAATTGACAAATGGATAGTCTTCACAAGGATGCTTAGTCCACAGACTACTATATTCACTATGACCTTCACTATCTTTATCACAATCAGGGTCCTCATTAAAGAATACAAAGAAAGGCTTTTCTCTTGTGTGAGATGAGATGAACTCATGCAAATGACATGTGTGAAATTTGGCTTTTTTTTCATCAACTACCGGCCTGTCATAAACTGGAGCAGTAAACAAGTTTTCTTTGTGAAAAACATACTCTTCAATAACAATGGTAGTGTTTTCTTGTTCAAACTCTTCAACAATGTCTTAATCTCTATTATTGCTACCACAAAATTGTTCCTTTGGGACAACAAACACATTATCATGTGATTCAATTTCTTCAAAGGACACAAAAAGAGCTCTCTCCCTTGTGGTGCTTCATCTTCATCTTCATACTCAGCAATGCCTTTATGACCTTCAAAAGAAACCAAGCAGATCTTCCTCGTTAAGGATGCCAATAGCTCTTTGTAACTGTCTTCAGAACTTTGGCAATCTTGTGCCCAACACTAGAGAAAACTTTCAACGAGGGTTGCCAACGAGGCTATGATCTTTGGACTGCAAGAGTGTCTAAGCCAATCATTATTTCCTTGTCCCAAAGAACGAGCAAATTATCTCATCATGATGTTTTCATGTTTTTCCTTGAACGTTGAAATATTTCCCATGAATGCCAATGCATGTGGGACAACAACTAAATAGACACCATCAAAATTTGGAAGCCTTTCATTGATTTTTAGGGAGGCCTATTTGCATATCCTGTCATATTGTCAATTTTTAGCATTGAAAATAAAACATGCAAAACCTAAGGAGCCATCTTGCCTCGCAAATTCAAAATTGGTGATAAATGCAATTTTATACCTTGAAAATAAAACATGCAAAACCTAAGGAGCCATCTTGCCATGCAAATTCAAAATTGACGATAAATGCAATTTTATACCTTTTTCATAGTGAAGTTGGCAAGGTGAGTAGTTAAATGCCTTCACAATGATGCTTATCTCACCTCACAAGCATCAAGTCTTCAAAGTCCTTGAAGAACAATCACTTTATTCTTCCAATGGAGTCATCTACGTCAATGGAGTCACCTAAGTCTTCAAAAAATAAGGACTTCATTCTTCCAAAGGAGTCACCTAGATTGAAAATTTTCAAGATTGAGCTTCATCCAATGTCGTCTTCCAAGAAATGAATTTTATTACCAACAACAACAATAAAATGTTACAATAAAATCTCACACACTTCTTGTCATAAAGTCCAAAAGATAAAGTCTAGAATCTTTTGTACTCAAGATGGGATAAGTGTCACCTCACCAAGCCTCTTCTCACTTCACTCAAGATGGGATCAAGTGTCACCTCACCAACCCTCATCTCACTTCTGGCCATCTCTTCTCCAACTCTAAGGGGGACTTAGAGCTTCTCCCTAATAGAACTTAGGGATCTAATGTTGTGATCAAACCATGTCAAGAGCCCCCTAAGGATTCTACTTAAGATACTACTAATCAAAGGATTGAACCATTAAGTTTTAAGGTGGATAGGATTGCTAGGGTTTTTTGGGGGAATTTCTAGGTTTGAGTTCAAAGGGAAAGGTCCCCAAACACATACAAGGAATCACTAGGAGAGTAAAATGCCAACAAAATAGTTTAAATGGTTTATGGATAAAAAGGGTGATGGAGGATAAAAGATCAATTCCTTAGCTTGCCAATATATTTTCAAGAGTGTATGGGGTCAAGGCTTGCCAATATATATATTTTTGGAGCATATGGGGTCAATGAACAACAAAATCAAATTGAAATGAAGTAGATTTAGGTTCAAAGACTAGAGAAAACTAACTTGTGTGCCGTTGAGGTTTGACCTAGGCATCCTTCAATCTTCAAAGGTGGGATAAGGGAGAGCAAGCTCAACCTAGGCCATCTCAAAAGAGCTTTAGGAGAAGTCCAAAGAGGCTTGGAGTAGATTTAGTTTCAAGGACTAGAGTAGACTAGTTCGTGTACGTTAGAGGCATCTTCCTGAAGGAAGAATGAGATAATATACCAGCGAACCTAAGGTGAATTTTTAATAACCCTTATCAATAAACTTGAACAAGTAAAGAAAAATCGCTTACTCAGTTTGTCATGCATTCATCAAAATTCACCTATAATCATCCATGAAAAGAAGTCTATCCACATCAAGATCTACCAATATCCATTAAGAAAGAAAACTATCCAGATCAGCAGAAACTCCTTAAGAAGTCGCTCAACTCATCCATCCATAGCCAAAATTAAGAAACAAGAGAAAATTTCAAAAAATTTAGACTTGTAGGGATTTCAGCGATCGTCCAACAATGAGAAAATGAGAGGAAGTGCACCACTATATATAGAGGTGTTCAACTTCCCTTACATTAAAATATTAATTTCCTAGGCTAAAAGCTCCTAATCTAGCCTATGGAGGGAAAAAGGCCCTATTATTCAATTAATTAATCTAAATTACATAATGTAAAGGGCATTCATGCCACATGTACAAAGTGAAGGGGCACAAGCCCTCAAAAAGTGACCCATCTCTATAAATGAGGGGTTTATAGGGGTCTTTAACACAACAACTAGCCTCATTAATCTAAATTACATAATATAAAGGGTATTCATGCCACATGTACAAAGTGAAGGGGCACAAGCCCTCAAAAAGTGACCCATCTCTATAAATGAGGGGTTTATAGGGGCCTTTAACACAACATCCAGCCTCCAAAGGCCTGCCCTTCAATGTTGGAAAAACCCATTAAAAAGTGTGACCCATTTCCATGAATGAGGGGATTAGCCTTTAGCACAACATCTAGCCTCCAAAGGCCTGACTGTGTTGAAAAAATCCTTCAACCTGCCACCAAAATCCTCTAGTCTCCCTTAAATGTGGGTGCATAAGCCCCCAAAACATCCAATGCATCATCTAGAGGGGTTTCTAAAAGGGAATGCTCCTATCACCTCTTGTATAAGAAAAATCCCAAGCCTTCATCAAGTGTGGTTTCAAGATGAAGTGTCAAAAATCTCCGAGAGATGCAACATGCCAATATTTCATCATTTATTCAAATAAGACCTCTAAAGGATGGGTGGGCCCCTTTATATGAGAAAACCTTTCAAAGGGGTGCCCCTTTAACCAATATTAATATCTAAACCTATAGAGATAAGCTCTAATCAAATTTATTGAAATGCCCAGCTCTAAAGGTAAACTTGGATTCATTTTACTTCAAATATTAAACCTTAAGTTGACCTTCCAATACCATTGCATTTTATAGGTTGACCCAAGGCCTATGGTATATAGTAGGTCGATTGGCCTAATATTGTTTTTCCAACATTTTGTGTGTTCACACACACACACATATATAGAGAGAGAGAGCCGCTTATTTTGAATGCTGTAGTCATATTTCACCCTTTGTAATTTTGGCGCTATGATACAAGCAATTGAGGGTGTTGTTTTTTAGTATACGCGGCTTGTTTCATCTATTATTTGAAGGTGGAAAAGTTTGCAAATAACATAAAGGTCCTCCAACAATAATAAGCTTTTTCTACTACTGCCCTTCAATGTTGGAAAAAGCCGTAAAAAAGTGACCCATTTCCATGAATGAGGGGATTATAGGGGCTTTTTGCACAACATCTAGCTCCAAAGGCCTGCCCATGTTGAATCTTCAACCTGCAACCAAAATCCTCTAGTCTCCCTCGAATGTGGGTTCACAAGCCCCCAAAACATCCAATGCATCATCTTGACCCATTTCCATGAATGAGGGGATTATAGGGGCCTTTAGCACAACATCTAGCCTCCAAAGGCTTGTCCATATTGAAAAAATCCTTCAACCTACCACCAAAATCCTCTAGTCTCCCTCGAATATGGGTGCACAAGCCCCCAAAACATCCAATGCATCATCTAGAGGGGTTTCCAAAAGGGATTGTTCCTTTCATCGCTTGCATAAGAAAAATCCCAAGTCTTCATCAAGTGTGGTTTCAAGATGAAGTGTCAAAATCTCCAAGAGATACAACATGCCAATATTTCATCATTTATTCAAATAAAACCTCTAAAGGATGGGCGGGCCCCTTTATATGAGAAAATATTTCAAAGGGGTGCCCCTTTAACCAATATTAATATCTAACCTATAGAGGTCATCTCTAATCAAATTCCTTGAAATGTCCAGCTCTAAAGGTCAACTTGGATTCATTTTACTTCAAATATTACACCTTAAGTCGACCTTGCAATACCATTGCATTTTATAGGTTGACCGAAGGCCTATGGTATATAGTAGGTCGATTGGCCTAATATTGTTTTTCCAACATTTTGTGTGTGTTCACACACACACACACATATTCATATAGAGAGAGAGCCGCTTATTTCGAATCCTATAGTCATATTGCACCCTTTGTAATTTTGGCGCTATGATACAAGCAGTTGAGGGTGTTGTTTTTTAGTATATGCGGCTTGTTTCATCTATTATTTGAAGGTGGAAAAGTTTGCAAATAACATAAAGGTCCTCAAGCAATAATAAGCTTTTTCTACTATGTTATAAGGTTGAAAAATTCGAGGAGTTTGAAGACTTTGAGCTAG
Organism: Pinus taeda; assembly: GCA_000404065.3. Lineage (NCBI taxonomy): Eukaryota > Viridiplantae > Streptophyta > Pinopsida > Pinales > Pinaceae > Pinus > Pinus taeda. Next base: position 15,512 of record APFE030225591.1, on the reverse strand, counting down.
ATGATGTCTATGTTGTTCTTGTCGATGATCCCATTTCTAGTAGTGGCGATGAGTTTGATGAGTAATCAAGTTGATTAGTGATTTGTAGTAGGCTAGTGATCTAGTAGCTTGTAGCATGGCTTTTGGACTAGAGGCCATCTAAATGCTCATTGATTATGCATTTTGTCATCGATATGTATTGTACTTGATGCCATTTTGATATATTCAACCTTCATGATATGTAGATGAGAAAACTTTGCATATTTGTCTCTAATGGTTTGGAATCTTAAAAAGTATTTTTTTTCAATTAAAAAATAATCATTTTATGTTTTTCTTTTTAAATTGGCCCATTGAGTCAGGTTTGATTCTATTCTAATTCAAACCCTGGATTGATGGGTGGTTGGTTTGAAGACTAGTTTTGGTTTTTAAAGCATTGGGCACATGAGCTTATTCCAAGGATGGTATCGAGTGTAAGCTTGATTTTGTAGAAACTCAAGGCTTTTTCAACACAAGGGTAATAATTGTTACAATAATATACTTGTACTAGCTTAACATGTTGCTTGCTAGAATTGAACCTAGGTGGGCAGGATGATACTCAACCAAACTTAAAGGTAGATTGAATTAACTCAGGGAGAAAAGATATCAAAGTGACTTGATAAGTTTCAACCTTTTAAGGCAAGTTTATAATGCACAAACCATATTTGAAAACCCATTTTTACCATAGTTATAATAGGAGTAAAACAACTCTTATTTTCGATTACGATGTTAAATCACTTGAGACAATCTAGCAAAACAATATATAGATGTAAATAACAATTCATGAAAAAGGTAGATGGCTGAAATTAAAATCCGCAATTTATACAACAATTGGATAGTGAAAACTTCATTGATACACGTAAGATGTTGTTGTCGTACTTGTTACCCACAATTTTGTGGGTGATATCCCTAGGTTTTTTTTTTATTTTTAGAAGATGGTCCTCAACTGGCAGCCAGGAGCCCTTTGCAGCCATCAACTAGCTTGTTGTGCCACTTCTATTCCACTTGAGCCAACCATGTGGTCGTATGTTTGAAGGTGGGCCTCCCAAACCTGAAGGTATGCCTTGTTATTTGGTAATTGAATATTGTAGTTTATCTATCATGGAAACTTTTGGGCTTGGATTAATGGGGGATTCGGCAGAAAGAGTGGGCTAGGTCTGTGCTCTTGTCCCCTAGACCTCTTTCGGATGTTAACCTTGGACCCTAGTCTCGTGGGATCTCTTTCACTGACATTTGGGCTTTAGGGATGGTACTTCATGGGAAACCTTGATTTTGGTTGTGTGGTCTCGCTCCCTCATCCACATATATCACTCCCCTTTTGCTCATTATAACCCCATTCATCATTCCTCCCACCTGGGTCCACATTCCTCCTTTGGGTCCACATAGGGTTAGCCTTCTCCTTCCCCTTGCCCACACTTTGGGTCGGGCCTGGAACGATGCCCCGAAGGTTGATGCAGTTAAAAAGAAAAGTAAAAGCATAATTGTCCATATTCAACTGCAAAATGTACCATTGAAAAAAAGCGGCTGAGACAAACACATTTAGCATGTGGGCAAAAGCCAATACATGAGATTTACCCCATTATAATGGCCATCACCTTGGTTCCTATAGGCCTTAGATGAGCCTCCTTTATCATTCAGGGACCCATGGTTGTCCCAACCTCTGGTGGCAATGAACCGTCCTACCCTAAAGGGGGTATCCATTGCTATACCTTACACATCATGCTCTTATCCCTTGAGCCCCAAGCAGTTAATCAAAGAAAAATCATGAAAGGTAAAAGGCATATAATAAAGGGTGGAAAAATCAAGGCCGTGGCACCTCATGTACCATGATTGCTCCCTCCTATACATTATATACCCAAGTGTGGGCTTCCCTTTTGCTAGCTACCCTAGTACCTCAGCATGTGGCCCAAGGCTTCCTCTTTTCGTTCCCTACTCCATTCATCTCTTTATCACATGCAACCACCCTTTGAAGGTTGTACCTTGGACATACTATCCCCTTTAAAGATAAAAACCACCTAATAGGATACTTGGTTAACCCCATTTGGAGCTTGGAGACGTTAGCACATGCCAAAGCCCACTATGGAAGGGCATGCCATTATGAAGTGCCCACCTGTTGTCCATAGTTTGTAAGTTATTTAACTCGATTTCCTTTGATGACTTGTTGATTTCCTTTGAAAGCCAGGGAATGCATTGGATTTTATGCAGGATTGCAGATGGTTTCCATTTTGGGTCTGGTCTCCCTATATAGGGTCCTAACCCTCTAGAGGGCTACATTGGCAAATGTAGGGTGTGCGTTGAGAGCCATGGACCTCCACAGTGGTAGACAACACTCCATGGATCTCCAGAGTTGTTCAAAGATTGCTCGAGATTCACTTATTGGACGAGGAAGATGCACCCGGTTCACCATGCCTAGCCAACCTCAAAATTGTACCATACACTTGGCAGATCACCCAAGACTTGTATGTTGATGTGGCATCACTTACACCATCATCTGAGCCTTTATAGATGGTTTACAAACATCTTTGACCTACTTGGAGGCCCGTGAGATTACTTGTGTGCCCTCACACCCATTCGGAGCACCACAGGTTTATTATTTGGAGAACAAGGGGCCAATCCCTTGTCCACTACTTTTGGGGGTCTTGTTCATCATTGTGGCACTTATGGACTTCATCAGACTTCTTAGAAGGCCCAATGACATGTATTATTGATCATTCGACCTCTTGAGAGGGTTATTCTTTTGTTTATGAGCTAATTTGGTGGGCTTGTCACCAAAAGTTAGTTGTTTTACGTATTACTTTATTTTTGGGGCTAATGCAGGCCTAAGTAGCTAAATCAAACTCATTAGACGTGTATAAATAGAAGTGATGAGGATTCATTTTAGCATCATCACTTGGATTTGGAACTAGTATCTCTTTAGAGATTTTCACTATCCTTCTTGGAGGATGCATTTTTGGAGGTTGGAATGAATTTTGATGTTTGGATAATTTTCATGTGTCTTGAAGCTTCTTGATGGAAATTTTTTGGATGGTTGGATATATTTTTATACATGTAAGTACATTTTAATGCTATTCTCTCTTTCTAATTTTGTCACATACATTGTTGCTGGGATTTCGCTATACTAGGGCTTATTTGTTGCATCTCTTATGCAGAGTTGTGGAAATTTTGTTTCTAGATAGTGAATGCTTCATGTATGGGCCATGTATAGTGAATGAATGTTCCTAGGGATGTTTCATTAATGAAATTCATCTTGACTAGCCATTTTCGTGCAAAACGAAGTATAAAGTCTTTGAAGCTGCTTTTGTTGCTGCCCTAGTGCCAAGCGAAGTTGTCTTTGAGGCCTCTTTGACCTAGAAAATTCAAAGGTCCATAGTCATAATTCTACCCTACTCCAATCTCCCCAAAGGATTAGGCATTGGTCCACCCAAAGGTGATCACCTTAAACCTATTTGCCTCCTCTCCTTTCCTCTTCTCTAGGTCTAGTCCTCTAGGTCACCTAGGGCATCAATTATCTCATGATCTAGCCATCCAAATACTTCGATTTTTGGTCCACAACTTCCTTGGTGTGTCCTCTAGAAGTCCAAATTTCATGAGATTCCGACGGTGAGGTCTTGAGATGTCGCAAGCCCCTAGCTCGAAGACTAATTCTTGCCCTTGGTTTCCATTAAGCTAGAAACCTCACTGGGATCTTTGCATTTCCTTTCATTGAAAATTCATTCCTTGATCCCTTTCTCCTCCCTAATTAGGTCAAACATATCAATGGTTGCTAAATCCTATCCCCTTGATCGAACCCCAGGTCCACTTGGTCCCGTGTGGTCCCATGATGGTTAATTCTTCAAAGATCACCTGTAACCCAAGTTTCCACAAGAATTCTAGGACTTAGGGATCCCCTTTATAAGACATATACTTAGAACCCAACCCTAGAAATTTTCCCCAAGCCCTTCCTAGAGAGTCTTTCATCTTGTCTTCCAAGATAAGCAAGCCACATATTTGAGCCTCTCTCTTGAATAGGCTTCCAGGATCACCCCTCGCCCTATCATTGATCCATCCATGTCGTGATCCTTATCGTAATGGGTTTCCTCCCATCGGTGAAAGTCCGTAAAGAGTAGGGAGTCTTAGCCGAGGTGATAGTGGGCTATCACTCCATTGTTTCCCTTAGCCTAGTAGCAACCCTTTAAGGATTCCTTTTTAGGACGACCCATGCTAGTTTGAGTGGTAACAATACCATAGCCTTATCACAAGGCTAGTATAGTCCACTAGCACTCCAAAACCCTAGGTAAAGAAAACAATGAAAACCTTGGCTTAACCAAGGAGTTCAAACATGTCTTTCAAAGCGAGATGACTTCTCTTCTTCTTTTGGATGAAATACACCTAGGGTTTCATCACAAAACCCTAATCTCTATCCTTGAAGGGATGAAACCTTAACACTAGATTTCAAGATACTCCAAGAAGATCACAAAACCCTAGCAACTCAAAGCAAGAGAGAGGCCAAGTATAAATGAATAGGTACAAGAGAGGAGACGACTAGTGTGCTCCTACTCTAGCTCACATATCTACACAATAGTGAAATAGGAGTGAACATAATAATAATCTCCAACATCTTCTTCTTCACAAGTGCAATCTCCAATAAATATCTCCTTCTCCCATGTATCACTTGTCCTAGGGTTTCTTCGTGAACCCCATTGAACCACTCCAAGAAGACGAGTACAAAGAGAAGAGTATAATGATGAAAGGAATCTCTTATTCCTCTATATATATGAGAGGTAAGGGATGCCAAAAATACAATGTGGCCCAAGCCTTTACAAGCAACGTATAATAAACACTTGTAGGCCCACACAAGTGAAGTGCTCTACTCCAAGGGTACATATGTGATGCTTTAAGGTGATGTACACATTAACAATCCTAAGAGGATGTAGCCATAGATGAAGTGTCCATACATTTCTATCAAAAGCCTACACAAATTCCATTTCTCCTCTTAAAGCCATGTACTTCTTTGGGTCCATTCCCCTTGCTTGAACATTGTCGTAACTCGCATCCTTGAGTCAATTCTTGTGACATCCCCATCCCTGCTGCTAGGAAAAACTACTCACACATATATCAACCAAGATATAACTGAAAAAAGTTACATAATTTAACCAAAACATTTCACCACGTGCATAGTGAAGCCATAATAACAAAAAACGGGTAAGAACATAGCAAAAGACATGCCACAATAATTCATAAACAAGCACATAATAGGATTCAAGCACTTACCTGTGAACTTTGTGGGCTAGCTATATGGGCCTCAGAGGATCCTCCTAGTCGTAGACCATGTTTCTCTAGTTCTCTTAGTAGTCAGTCACCCCTGATTAGGGCCATGGCTCCACTTGGCGTCGACTTCTCGAGCCAGGGACATGCCTTATACCAAACATAACAGGGCCAAGGTACCAAACTCAACAACCTCCAACTAGCAGACTCACATCCCCCATCAACCCCACAGCCAAGTTGTGCACCCTTTCACCGCACCTGTAGTCCCTTAGCTATGCCACCACCTCCAGGGTGTCTATCTCAACTTGCCATGGATGTCTAGACTCCTGCGGCTCCAAGAGTTCTTGATGCCCTCACGGGTCTTTAGGTACCCTCCAAGCCCTCACACAACCAAGGTACCAAACTCGCAAGGGGGCTTCACTCAATGAACCTCTGACATATCACGTGCATTCATGGCATACTAAACAATACCTTTAATTTGACTACATATTGGAAAATATCTCTAAAATCACATTAGTTAACCCCTTACCAATACAAACCCAATACACCTTCCCAATTAAAAAAACTCTTACTTTCACTGTAGGTATCCATTTTTTCATTAACATTTTTTATAGCCCTTTTTTCATTAACTTTCAGCTTTATTTTTTATACCCGTCAATATAAAATCCCTTTACCCCCTTATTATATGCTTAATATATTATGTCATTTTTTCCTCAACTAATACGAATCCTCAATATATATCCCCCGATACGAATGTATGTGGTATGCTATTGTTACCCCAGTGAAGCCCCGTGCAAACTTGATAGCCTTCAACCAATAGGTTTACATCCCCCATTAGCCCATATCTTTGTCAACTAGGGATGTCCAAAGCTCTGTGGCTTTAGGAGTTCTTATTGGCCTTACGAGTCACTAGGTTCTTACTTAGGTTACCTAGGGACACTTGTACCTTCATTGATTCATGATCAATTGAATAGGGGAACTATCTTTTTATAAGCATGGTGTCCCCTTACTTTTTATTATAATAATATATTACAATATTATAATATACTTTCATATTAGGATGCTTTTCCTGTTGTGGAGTCTTAACCCTCCATACTCCTTTTGCTCCTCGATCCACAACAATAATACGTCTACTAGGCCCATTGATCTTTTACCACACAAGCTCTTTGGCCTAATCACACAGGTACTATGTTGATTTTTCATGACTTTTTAATCTGATAATTACTTTCCAATGATATCTTAATTTATTCATCTTATGTCACATTCATCATTAAGAAATTATACATAGAAAATCTCAACTACAATGCAATATGACAAGAAGTTTATGGAGAGACAACCAAACACAAGAAAAACCCTAGGAAAGCCCTAACTAGGGAAAAACCCAACAATATTTTCTTAGGAGAAGTTATTCAATTCATCAAAAGTACAATATGGTTTTTCTTAATCAAATATGTCAGACTAACCACAAATAGACCACTTTTTCCGCCTCTTGCAACAACTCATAAATTTGGTCAACTCTTGTCAACAAGGCAAAAATTTGGCCTTTAGCAACTGCCTCAAAAACCCTAGTCCACTGTAGTCAGATTCCCCAAAAACAAATTCGGTCAACTTCCCAAAATCTCGGTCAAATAGAACAAAAGTAGTCTTGGTCAATGCAGTTCAAACTTCTACCTTCTTCTCGTCTTTCTCTTTCGCATGTGGGAACAAAGAACAAATGCTTTTCGTGAGATACGAATCCCTCCAAGTGAGGGAGGTCGAGTGCCATGATATATAGTAGTTTAGGGTGCTCAAATAGGTGTGTTTTTATGGTTGGGCCGACTTGACCTTATGTTGGGTTGACTTAAACAATTTGGAGCCGACCTTTTGGAGGTAAAATTTAAATTTAAATTTCTTCTTTTCATTTTTCTGTAGTCCCCACTTTATTACCAAAATTCAACACTCCCTTCTTAGCTAGGGAGGTATTTTGTTGACTTCCTCAGATGTACATTTGGATGAGACAATTTCCTCCCCCACGAAAAAAGATTGAAAGAGCTAGCTATGTTGATGTATCCAACCACTACATGTGGAAAGCATCCAGCATCAACATCGTGCAAAGGGATCTTGTCACCCACTAGTCACATCTTCTCTGCCAACGATCTAGTCACCCACAAGCCAACTACCCATTGGTCAGGTACCCTAAGTCACAAGACTAATTCTTGTTTCACCAACCCACCAAATTGTCACTTGGAACCATGTCAAGGGCCCCTTGAAAAATGGTGAAACCCTAGGCCCATTTACCATTCCCACATGCTGTCACATGCTATTGAATGGTAAAACACTCGCTCGTTGCTATAAGGCATTCACTCAAGCAACTGGGCCAATCTTCTTAGCCACATTACATGGCTCACAATCACTGCCCATGACCTAGGCTAATCTCCTTAGCCACATTACATGGCTCACAGTCACTGCACATGTTGACTGACGTAGTCAACAACCTAGTCCCAGGGAGAATCTACGCCACTTGATGATACAACATCAACACTCCCTTTAACCAAGGGAAGCATTCTCAACCACCCCAAACTTTTCCTTGAAGTATACAAACTTCATCCTGGGATAGAGGCTTTGTGAGAATATCAACAACTTGTTTATCCATAGAAATGCGTTGGAGCCTCTTCGTCCCTTTTGTACAGGATGTGGTAGTACCATGATCTCGATGTGCTTCAACTTGTCATCACGATCGTATCCTGCACCTGATCAAATAATTCTATGCGTAGCTTCCAAAACCACATTGCTTCTCAACTCGCCAAACAAGCTGTAGTATGCTCAACTTTAACAATGCTGAGTGTGACAAATGTTTGCTTCATGCCCATCCAAGATATCATAGTAGAACCTGTTACTGCTCAAACTAGCAAGGGACTTAAGGGGGATCTCTAAAGGGCAAATGCTAGGCCAAGGGCAACAAATGGAGACTTAGCCCATTGGCTAAGGCTCCCTTCCTCCTACAGATTTTCACCGATGGGAGGAGACTCGATATGTATGGAGTCACTAATGAATGATAAGTCAATGGATATGAGTGACCCAAACAAAAGTTTGAAAGATGGAGCTTGCTTGCTTACTAAGCAAGGTAGAATGTATTCTAGGGAGAGGAAGAGAGGATTTTTGGGGGTTAGGTTTATGGGAATAGGCTTGTTTCACAAGCCCTAAAATCCTTGTTAGAATTGATATCCTGGATGGTTGTTGAAGAATGGTCCTTTAAAAGAGCGGGACCACATGGGGCCAAGTGGGCCCGATCTAGGGTATGAGGAAAGTATGAAGCAACCAATGATATTCTTACCCTACACAAGGTACTAGCTTTGGGGATGGCAGGGCAAGTTTTGGATCCCGGAGTTAGGGCTTGACTTTTCTCCCAACTCCATCGTCGGAATGGCTTCAAAATTGGAGAGCTAGAGGAAAGTCTAGTGCAAGAGACCCTAGGAGATCGATTTTTTTTTTGATGGCTAGCTTGTTGGGAAATTGATGCCCTAGGCACCCCGATGTGGCTAGTCCCGGAAGGATGTGAGAAAATATGGATTTTAGTGACCACCCTTGGTAGATCAGTGCCTTAATCTTTGGGAGAATGGAGTCTATGTTGAGTAAGAGTAGGATTTCTTGGTTTCTAGTTAAGGAGGCCTCAAGATCACTTCGTTTTCCTTCTAGGTCAAGAAGAAGCAACCTTGCAGCTTTTATACTTCGATGTGCAAGAGGAATGGCTTGTCAAGGTCAAATATTACCCCTAGGATATTTCACTCATATTAAATGACCCATACATTTGAAGGATAATAGAGACAAATTCCACAATATTAAGCAGTAAATGCATGCAACAATTAACCCCAAAACAACGAAAATCCAAATCCAACGTATATGCCAAAAGTAAACAAGAATAACATCAAAAAGTGCGTACTTACATGTAATAGAGTATATCCAACCATTCACAATTGACAATAAAGAAGCTCCAAGAGAGGATAGACTAACATCCACACATCAAAACTCATCCATAAAGCTCTAATTCATCCTTAGAAAAAGTGCGAAAATCTCAAGAGAGATAAGAGATCCAAACCAAAGTGATGATGAGCAAATGGGCTCATCTCACTTGTATTTATACACAACTTAGGAGTTCGAATTAGACTCCTTGGCCTACATAAACCCCAAAAATAAAATAATATTCTAATAATACAACTTTTGGTGGCAAGCCCACCAAATTAGCTCATAAATAAAAAGGTAACCCTCTCATGAGGTCAAATAATAATCTATGTATGTCATAGGGCCCTTTAAGAGGCCTAATGAGGTCCATGGGTGCCACAATGAAGAATAGGACCCTCAAAAGCAGTGGACAAAATAACCTGTGGTGCTCCAAATGACATGTGGGGGCACACAAGTGTCTTCATGGTTCTCCAAACAAATCGAAGATGCCTGTAGATCGCCTGGAAGGGCTAGGATGATGGTGCAGGTGATGCCACATCATCGTGCAAGTCTTGGATCATTTGCCAAATGTACGATGCAGATCTAGGGCCAGCTGGGCATGATGGATTAGGTGCATCCTCTTCGTCCAATAAGTGAACCACGAGTAATCTTGGAATGGCTGTGGGGATCCATGGAGTGCTATTTGCTGCTGTGGAAGTCCATGGATCTCATCGCTCACCCTACACGTGCCAATGTAGCCCTCTGAAGGATTAGGACCCTGTACTAAACCACAAATGGAAACCAATCTGGAGGATTAGGACCCCATATAGGTAGACCAAACCACAAATGGAAACCATCTGCAATCCTGCATAAGATACAATGCATCCCTTAGCCTTCCAATACAACAAGTCATTAGAGAAATAGAGTAAACGAGCTTACCTAATCATGCACCATAGGGGGGGACTTCATAATGGCCTACCCTTCCATAATGGGCTTCAGGATGTGCCAATGTCTGCTAAACTCTAAATGGGGTTAACCAAGTATCCTATTAGGTGGTTTCTACTTCTAAAGGGGTAATATTCATGGTACATCCTTCAAAAGGTGGTGGCATGTGATAGATAGGTGAATGAAGTAGGGTATGAAAAGGGGTAGCCCTGGGTCACACGCTGGGGTGGAAGGGTAGCTAATAAGAGGGAAGCCGACACTTGGGTTTATAATTTATAGGAGGGAGAAATCGTGGTACATGAGGTGCCCTAGCCTTGGATTTTCCACCCTTCTTTATGCCTTTTTCCTTTTTATGATTTTCTTTGATTGACTGTTCGGGAAGGGGTTAGAGCATGATGTATAAGATATAGCAGTGAAATCCCCCTTTTAAGGTGGGGTGTCCAATCACCCACCAGGGGTTGGGACAATCATGGGTTCCTATATGATGAAGAAAGGCTCATAGAATCTATAGGAACTAGGGTGATGGCCATGATGATGGGGTAGAGCTCATGTATTGGATTTTGCCCTCTTGCTAAATGTTTTTGTTTCGACCATCTTTTGCATTTTGTGGCACTTTCCCTGTTGAATGTGGCCATAAATGCTGTTAACTTTATTTTTAGTTGCATCAACCTCTGGGCTTCATTGTAGGCCATGACCCAAGGTGTGGGCAAGGGGAAGGGGCAAGCTAACCCTATGTGGACCTTATGGAGGAATGTGGACCTAGGTGGGAGAAATGATGGATGGGGCAATAATGAATGGAAAGAGGGTAATATAAGCAGATTAGGGAGCTAGACCACGCAACCAAAGTCGGGGTTTCCCGTGAAATACCATCCTTGGAACCAAATGGTTAGTAAAAGAGATCCTATGGGACTAGAATCCAAGGTTAATTCCTAAAAGGGGTTTAGGGGATAGAAGCACAAACCTAGCCCATTCTTTCGACCAAATCCCCCCATTAATTCATGCCCATAAGTGTTCATGATAAGCAAACTACAATACTCAATTTCCAAATGACAAGGCATACCTTTAGATTCCGGAGGCCTACATTCATTATTTTGATCATGGCAGATGGGCGAGGGACCACATCGCTGGCTCAGGGGGCGGAGAAGATGGCACAATGAGCTAGCTGATGGCTGCAGGGGGTTGCTGGCTGAGGACCATCTTGGAGAAAAAATTTCTCCTAGGGATATTACCCACAAAATGGTGGGTAACAGAACCCAAACTGAAACAACATCCCCATGTGCTTTTCTTGTCTTTAGTACTTCCTACCCAATCAAAATATGTGAATCCATGCAACCGTACTTCACTGTTTAAGACATATCTTAATCTATATCCAACTCTACCATGTCGGTACCTCAACACATGTTGTGCCATAGCTACTTTCCGGTCACCTTAACTGGGTGCTCCCTTTAACATTAAAACAGATCCTGTTGTGGCAATTTTGGTTGCTCCCTCTTCCACTCAACTTCTTCATATTAGTTACCATGGGAGTGGCCATGGATGGGCTATCCATCATCCCAAATTTCTAAACAATTGTAATAATATATTAGTTACCATGGGAGTGGCCATGGATTGGCTATCTATCATCCCAAATTTCTAAACGATTGTAATAATATGCTTCCTTTGACCAAGGAATATTTCTCCCGGCTTTTGCCACACTTTTAGTCCTAAAAAGTAATGTATCCAACCAAGATCCTTCATCTCAAACTCAGGGGTCAACTCCCTCTGACATTGACGCTGGTCTTGACTGCTCCCTCTATCATGGAAGCAAATCTTGTTGCCACTGCTACTCCCTCTGTCACATGATTCCTTCTACTTGTCAGAAACAAGTTATATGATAACAAGATCAACCTAGAATCATTAGATATCCATCAATCCAAGAATACCATGCCTGAGGTCTGGACAAATCTTTCTTCAGTTTGCAGACATGAGATTTCCTTTCATGTACCTCAAAACCTTGAGCTTTATGTACACTTCTTCTTTCTCAATTACTCCATCGAGGAAAGTGATCTTCACATCTTACCTAATGTAATTTCCAACCCATAATAGAAGCAATAGAAATAATAGTTTTGATAGAAGTGTACCTAACAACGGGATCAGATGTCTCCTCATATTCCTCTCCCTCTTTCTTTGAGAATCCTCGAATCTCGCTTTGCACTTCTCTATGTTTCCATCTACCACATACTTGATCTTGTAGATTTATTTGGAAGTCACCATTGACTTTTCTTCGACACAATTTTCTCCATCATGGCATACTTCAAACTTGTTGGCCTGCCTACTCCCTCTGAACTAGGAGCTCTTTTGGTCATTTGGCCTAGTTATCAATCTTGGGAGAGTCCTCTTGCCACAAACTTTGCTTCGTTCTTCCCGATGCTTCCATCTGTAGCTAGAGCCTTGGTAGCCTTCATGTTGTACGTGCAACCCTCATTATGGAGTCATGGAAGAAATGACTATAACCAAGCAAAAGATACAAAGGCAAGATGTTAAGCTAAAAAAATGAGCAATAATCAAGGAGGAAAGATATAAAGTACTTATCTTTTAATCTGAGATTGTGGGGCATTATCCACATCACAAGCACATCCCCACACAACATGCCCTATAGAGGAGGTGGGTAAGGTCAAGCAATAAAACATATTGACCCTTCAACTAATCAACTATCGTTATAACATACAACACTATCATTATAACAAACAACACTATCTTTTAATTTGAGATTGTGGGGCATTGTCCACATCACAAGCACATCCCCACACAACGTGCCCTATAGGGGAGGTGGGTAAGGTCGAGCAATAAAGCATACTGACCCTTCAACCAATCAACTATCGTTATAACATACAACACTATCCTTATAACAAACAACACTATCATCTCGTGGGCCCTAGGATTTTGGGTGTTAAATATGTTTAGATATGCTTAGATTCCTTTTTCTAAAAAAATTACCTATCTTATGAAAACATTATTTGTATTATTTCCAGGGGAAGTACATCTAGTTTAGAAAATTTGTATTACTTTGAGATAGAGAATGGAATATAAATGGACCTGAACTATGTTACATGATCTCTCTAGTTTAACTTTTACTTAAAATCTAATATTTTGTTGTCTTTATTGTAGATGGCTTGTTGCATGATCTCTCTAGTTTAACTTTTATTTGAAATCTAATATTTTATTGTCTTTATTGTAGATGATTTGTTCCAGAGAGCATGAATACATGGAATACAAAATGGAGCCCCCTCTCTTATATATAATAGTTTCAAAGAAAGGTGTGTTTCTTTTTACGATTAGTTATTGTGTTAAACTCTATAATTTAACTTTTATAACAATTCTAATATCTTATTTGGTTGTTTAACTTTTATAACAATTCTAATATTTAATTTGGAAATGTGTGTTTCTTACTACAATTAGTTATTGTGTTAAACTCTATAGTTTAACTTTTATAACAATTCTAATATCTTATTTGGTAGTTTAACTTTTATAACAATTCTAATATCTTATTTGGTATCTGCTGTAGATAGCTTTTTTGATGAGCACGAGCGAGTGGAATACAAAATCGTATAAAATAAGCTCTATGGGAGGTGCATTTTCTATTATGAATAAATATTGGTTTTGAAATATGCTTACCATCTCTAATTGTGTGTATCTTAAGCTTATTCAACCCACTTTATTTCCTTTTAGTGGAGGAGAGCAACACATTGGCGGATAAGAGATGTGCAGAGGGGATGTTTGCAATCTTTTTATTGTTCTTGTCTACATTTTCTGTTTTGTTGGGTTTGAGCATGGCCATGCTTTGTGTTGTAGTCATTTTTCTTTGTTTTGCTTTTTTTCTCGTTGTTTTTTGTAGTTTGGTCTTGGTTTCATTTGTTGGGTATGTTGTTCTCATGCTTTGTGTTGTAGTCGTTTTCCTTTGTTTTGCTTTTTTTCCCTTGTTTTTTGTAGTTTGGTCTTGGTTTCATTTGTTGGGTGCGTTCTTGTTCTCCTTTGTTTTGCTTTTTCTTTTCATGTTTTTTGTAGCTATGTCTTGGTTTTGTTTCTTGGGTGTGGAAAAAGAAATGGAGGAAGCAAATAGAGAAAATGGAGGTTATTCTTCATAAATGAAGGTGAATCAACATACCTATATGCAATGCACTTCACTTAAAATTATCGTTTGCTAATTTGTGGCTCCATTTATTTGCTATTCAATTTATTATATGTTTTATCTATGCTCTGATAATCAACTAGATTGATATTCTTTATCTAGTGAACAAGTACAATTGTACAGTCTACAATGGTCAAGTGCTGATGATGCACTAAACATTCTACGAACATGGCATAGAGGATGGGTGAGCAGTACTTTTCTCTTACAAAACACAACTGTCCTTGTATACACTGAAATATTTGTTTTATCCTTTTGTCATGGTTTCGAGGTAGTATGATCTTGTTCATGGGTATCAAATTCAAGATTTTTCCCAAAACTTTGATAGGAAAGAAATGGAAAAGTTATATTGGAGTTCACATCTTTAGGTCTTATTGTTCATGATTGTTGTTGTTATAATATTAGCCCAAGGGAGGCAGATATGTGTGTGGTTAATTCATCAGGTATGTGTGTGGTTAATTCATCTCTATGTATATTCATTACTTAAGCAAAGAAATGGAAAAGTTATATTGGAGTTCACATCTTCAGGGCTTATTGTTGATGATTGTTGCTGCTATAATATTAGCCAAGGGAGGGTAGGTACGTGTGTGGTTAATTCATCACTCTGTATATTTGTTACTTAAGCTCTCCTGGTTTATTTGTATGCTTATATATAATATTACAATGTGCAGTGAGTGACTACAATTGTTGTGTCTGACAGAGTAAAGTGGAGAAGATGTCTTAGGCAATGTAGATGCAGTGCAGAGGATGGGTGAGTCATGTTCTTTTCAAACATAATTAGTGGTTTGACATTTACATCAAGTGCAGAGGATGGGTGAGTCATGTTTTCCAACATAATAGTGTTATTATTATTCGTTTGTTGGACTTTTTCTCCTTCTAACATAATTAGTGGTTTGACATTTACATCAAATGGTATGCTTAGATTTATATGCTTTGCACTTCTTATTATGAATAAATATTGGTTTTGAAATATGCTTAACATTACTAATTGTGTGTATTTTTAGCTTATTCAGCCCACTTTATTTCCTTTTAGTGGAGGAGAGCGACTTTTTCTCCTTCTAACATAATTAGTGGTTTGACATTTACATCAAATGGTATGCTTAGATTTATATGCTTTGCACTTCTTATTATGAATAAATATTGGTTTTGAAATATGCTTAACATTACTAATTGTGTGTATTTTAAGCTTATTCAGCCCACTTTATTTCCTTTTAGTGGAGGAGAG
>APFE030225583.1:0-28950 GCA_000404065.3 Pinus taeda | reverse complement strand
AATTAATAGAGACAATTAGAAATTAGTATATTGTTGTAACAAGATATGGCTCTCCAAATGTGTCGTATCTTAGGCTCTGTTTTAGGAAATTAGTTAGCTAGTTGGTTTGAATAGCATTTATTGTAAATGGACACTTATTATTTAATAAGTGATCCATAATTAGAGGTAGTTAGGACATGGAGCTTATAAATAGCTCATTGCAAGAGTGTTTGTGTTGTTCGGGTGTAAGCTCTTGCAAATCAATTATGTAATTATTTTTTTCTGATTAATAAAATTATGTGTCTGAGGACACTTCTGCCATTAGAATGTACATCTTGGTTCCTCTTATACCTATTGGTTCGCTCCATCATTGTTTTATTTTCGATGTGAACTCTGGATGACTGAGCCAAAACTTTTCAAATCTGAAGGGTTTATTCCTTGGGGTACCAAGGATGGCCGCATTCATTATTATGGTCCAGTGGTCCGAACCTCCACTTGGTAGTATATCCAAATCCACAGAAATACCTTCCAGAAGGATGGTTTCTGCCACTAAGAACCTATCCAGTCTAGAGGCGATTTGCCTATCACCTCCTCTTTTATTGTTCCATGTGAATGCCCCACTCTTGGTGAAGATGTCTACAAACTTGGCTGATTTGATAAAGACTTTGAAAGCTTCAGCATCCTCATTGAGCGTTCTGATGCCTCTCTTTTTTTCCGTAAGTGAAGTGATCATATTAAAATCTCCTCCAAAAATTGCTTTTGCTTGGGGATATCTCTGATGCAAGTTGGATAGACTTCTAAGCATTAGCAATTTTGCCTCTAGTTTCTGAGGGCTATAGACATTTGTGCAGAGATAGGTGTCTGGATTCCCTACCATTTGGAATTCTATTGAGATGTGAGGTCTGGCAGCTTCAGAAGATATACGTTGGAGTACCTGAGGATTCCAAAGAATGGACAAGCCCCCATTATTCCACTGCTTTATGTTTCTAGGCAATCCATTCTTTTGCCCAATTTTTTACTGATGTTTTTCATTGTTTTGCTAGAGCATTTAGTTTCTTACAAAAAAATCATATTTGGTTGTTCCTTTTTGACTTTTTTCTTTAATAATCGCTGCTTCTTTAGGCTGTTTAGCCCTCTAGCATTCCATGAAAGTACTTTCATAATTAGATATCATTTTGGGATTCAACTGCGTTAAGTAAGTGATGATTGATGCTATGTGATTCGTTCTCCACATTTCACTAGTTTCAATCCCACTTCTTCACCCCTGTGAGCATCACCCGATGCAATGAGTGCTAAGTGAACTATTCAAAAATCATGAGAAATTAGTCAGTTACGACTACCTCTCATGGAAATGGTCATACGTTTGAATGACTTACTTAACGCAGTTGAATCCCAAAAATGATATCTAATATAATGCATTGCGTAATCCCCCATACTTAAATTCAAAAAAGTCAAGGGATCTCTACTTGAATGGTTCATGAGGCACAATACTTGCTAAGGTTTTGCAAATGGGGTAGCAAGCTAAGTGGGCTTGATTGTGGTAAAAACTCCACAGTCGAACCTCCACTTGGTAGTATATCCAAATCCACAGAAATACCTTCCAGAAGGATGGTTTCTGCCACTAAGAACCTATCCAGTCTAGAGGCGATTTGCCTATCACCTCCTCTTTTATTGTTCCATGTGAATGCCCCACTCTTGGTGAAGATGTCTACAAACTTGGCTGATTTGATAAAGACTTTGAAAGCTTCAGCATCCTCATTGAGCGTTCTGATGCCTCTCTTTTTTTCCGTAAGTGAAGTGATCATATTAAAATCTCCTCCAAAAATTGCTTTTGCTTGGGGATATCTCTGATGCAAGTTGGATAGACTTCTAAGCATTAGCAATTTTGCCTCTAGTTTCTGAGGGCTATAGACATTTGTGCAGAGATAGGTGTCTGGATTCCCTACCATTTGGAATTCTATTGAGATGTGAGGTCTGGCAGCTTCAGAAGATATACGTTGGAGTACCTGAGGATTCCAAAGAATGGACAAGCCCCCATTATTCCACTGCTTTATGTTTCTAGGCAATCCATTCTTTTGCCCAATTTTTTACTGATGTTTTTCATTGTTTTGCTAGAGCATTTAGTTTCTATTCAAAAATCATGAGAAATTAGTCAGTTACGACTACCTCTCATGGAAATCGTCATACGTGAATGACTTACTTAACGCAGTTGAATCCCAAAATGATATCTAATATAATGCACTGTGTAATCCCCCATACTACTTTCATAATTAATAATTTTTTAGGAAGTGAGTGTGAACGCCTCAAGAGCTTTCATCTTACCTGAGTTTAGGAGCATTTGATCGAGCTCTTGTAATGCTTCATTGTTTGTTCTTCTTCCTCATTTTTTCCGGTGCTTTGGGTTGGTTGTGGTTTGATGCAGTCCCTGAGCTCTCACTCCTAGACCCTTTGTTGTTCCCAAGCTTCTTCTATGCATGTCCATTTCTTCTTGTTGTCTTGCTATGAATAACGTGTTGATTCTGTTCACCTCCTCTTCAGATATGTGTTCTATGCCTTTCTTTTTCCATTGTTCTACCATGTTTGGTAGATCCATACCTTCCTGTTCTAGATTGTTGCTTAGCTCCATATCCTCGAGCCCCATTTCACTAGTCATCATTTCTGAATCTTCTTCCAGTCCTTCTGTTGGTCCAGGAGCAAGTCGAATGTTGCTTGATGGATTGGAATTGGGGTCTTGTGTCCTTGGTGTGATTATGATCTGGCTGTCTCGCAGTGGATCTTGCTCTTGATTAGTGTCCTCTAGTTCCGTCTCTAATTCCAACACCTCAAATGCATTGCATGTGCTTATGATGAATGTACTTGCTTTATTTTGTTGCCTTTTGTTTGCTCACTGTCTAGCATGAGGTCAAATAAAAGCCTCCTTATTCTTACCCCCTGTTTTTTCCTTGGGTTTCTCCATTGTCCTGTTCATTGGGCATTCTCTGATCAAATGTCCATGTTCATGAAATTTCCTGTATCGAAATTGGATCTGCTCATAGTCTATAGCTTGAAAATACACTTCATCTCTGTATTCCAACCACAGACCCTCATGCAGCACCCCCAAAACATCCATCTCAACACAAATTCTAGCACAGGAGGTGTATCTCTTTTGTAATGTTGCCTCTGAGGCTTTGATGAAGGTGCCTAACTTATTGCCTATCTGTTCTAGTGTTGCATGTCCCCAATAGTCAATCGGTAGAGAAAATAAGTGAATCCAGAGAGGTACATGTTTGAAGGTTTCCTTTTCTGGTGCGAAGTTAGGCTTCCAAGGTTTCATGTACAGACCTGCTGAGACGAAGAAATACGGCCCTCCATTGAAGATGCGATCCTTGTCATCCTGATTGGTGAATACCACCGTGAAGAATCCTTTGGCCCCTAGGTGGAGTCTTACATCCCCTCTGGGTTTCCATTGTTGCTTGATCCACAATCACAGGGCTCGTTCTATTGGCCAAAAACCCATAAACTTGCAGATCACTGCATGTTCTGCCATGTGTTCTCGGTACGCTTGTAGTTCTGGGTCAGAGATTATTACCTGTAGGTTTTTAGTGGCTTTAGGATTGCAATGTCCCTGGTTCTCTTTCTTTTTGGCACTTGTAGCTGTTCCTTCCTGTTCTGCTTTACCTTGGTTCAGATCCTCCTTTTTCCTTGTTCACTCATCCTCAAGCTCCTTCTCTTGTTATATCTATTCTAGAAAAGGGTTTTTCCTGTCTCTATCAGCTATATTGTTGTTGTCATTGATTTCTTTTCATTTATGGGTGTCTTTGCCCTCGCCATTTAGCTTTCCTTTATTGGTCAGATCCTCTTTTCCTGTCTTCTCAGATCCTGAGATTTGCACCCCTCCAGTGCAGTTATATCCTTGTGCATCATTGCATGTTTATAAGATGGGGTCCCATTGGACCTCGCATTTTTCATCTGTTGGGTCAGAACCTGCCCTCTTCTGTGAAGCTCTGCAACTCTGGCACTGTCCTCCTCCAGATTTGGTACTGTGACTACAGCTTGAGCAAGTATTCTTCAAACCCTAGCCGCCATGGAAGTCTTCCAAATCCCCATTTCGATCGCTTCCCTTTGAAGCATTTTCAAGTTATTTTGATTTAATCAGTACAAATGCATCATAAAGATTGGGCAAGCCGACTTCCAGAGGCTTTGTGGCCATAGAGGATCAAATGGAGGAACACAACTGGGCACACGCCATATGAGTCGGTGTATGGCAAGTAAGTCCTCTTTCCAATCAAGTCCCAAATGAAAACTTTCAGAACTGTGTTTTGATTGGCTTTAGATATTTCTGAGGCATAACACCAAAGGATCCTATAACTTAATGAAATGGATGAGATGAGGACAAAAGTTGTTCAACAAAATACCCCCATCCAATAGTGAAGAAGCAATTTGCATCATAAGTTTATTAGAAAGAAGCAGTTCAAAGGAAAGTTCAATACACGGTGTCTAGGTCCATATAGGGTTGTGAATGTCTTTGAAAATGGACCTATGAGGATTAAGACTATTGATGAGCATGGTAACTCCTTCTTGGTTAATAGGCATATACTTAGGCCATATTTTTAAGCTACTAATCGGGAAGAGTTTATTCAACAAGTTTTGTAGCAAACCAAGTTGGAGATGGTAGGTAAGGAGGACCTATAGCCTACTTAAATTTCACATTAATTTGTTTTTTTTTCTTCAAAATATTGTAATAGGCAGTTTATATATATATATATAAAAATAAATAATAAATAAAAAATAAAAACCCCGAAAAATAAGGTCCAATTGTGAAAACCGGTTAATCTGAATGGAAAGTAGCATCCACCCATGGTATCATAACTCAATAAGGCTATAAATAATAGACCTTGCTTTGTAAAAAGGTAGATCATCCACATAATGTAGTTGTAACAATTTCTCTCATTTAATAAAGAGTTTATTGCTTTTGAGTATTGTGTGTTTTTTCTTCTCCCTCTTGACAATCAAATCTCTTTGATCTTGGCCCCCCAAGATCCATATCAATGGTATCATAGCAAGTTATGACTCCACCACAATCATGGTTTTAAGGGTCTCCAAAAGAAAATCTCAGATCTAACATTTCTATCAAGCTATTGAATCAATGTTTCTTTGGAATCTCTATTAGTCTTTGGCTGTCAGCACTACAATATCTTCCTTGTTGTGTAATGTAAAGGTGTTTTAGTTGCAGGTCTTTTCCTTGGTGATGCTCAAAAAAATGAAATCCAACTTTTTAATTATTTATATTATTGAAGTCACCAATAGGGAATTGATCCCACGACTTAAAGAAAAAATGTACTTTTGCTAGGGAAACTAAGGAACATGGTTGATCTAGCCATTGTTGAAGGCCCGAATTGAGCTTCCCACAAGCTCGTATTTTCCTCAAACATTTTAATCGAATCTAAAATTAATGGATCTTTGTACCTACTCCCTGTGATCAACAATTTATTAGCAAGGAAAGCAGCACAAAAACCCTCATTTGGTCATGGAATCTAAAAACTACTAATGAAAAACTTGATTATTGTCTAAAGCAAAGAAACAAGATGTGCACAACCCTTATAAACCTTATGAAGGATGATGGAATTTTAGTTTCAAGTCCTCCTTAGCTCAGGTGAAAGGGTAGATAATTGGAGGACTTCCTTTCTAGTCCTTTTTCACTGTCAAGTGTTTATGACATTTTTGCATGTTAAACGGTTGTGAGTTCCAACCAGCTTCCTAACTTTAATCACTCAATATTTATCTTCATCATTTAGTAGAATGTTGTCAATGGCCAAGGTCTGGGTCCTATTGGGCCTTGGCCTAGCAGGCCCCCTAATCCTCAATAGGGACAAAAGAGGAATGAAATAAGAAAGGTATATCGCGATCCCTTCATTGAGTGCTTTCAAATTCTTCCACCTCCCCGGTTGATGCCTCCTTGTAACAACCCTCATCAAAATTCCATGTAAAATTTAATAAAGGCAAAAATAAGACCAAGGTTACCGGACACATATTCCAAGATGAATGTTAGGAAAGACATCCTAGTGTGAGTGTTTATTTGGTTTATTATGGCTAAGGAAATTGGCAAAGGTAATGACAAAGGCTTTGGAAAGGCAAAATGGAATTAATTGGCATATTATTTATGAAAAACAAGGAAAATAGGAGAAAATGAAGGTGAAATGTCAAAGGTTGCATGTGAGAAGGAAAATGAAGGAAAATAATGGAAAATGAAGAAAATAGAGGCCTCATTAATAAAAAGGCTTATGAGGATCAGTTGGTACCTTTTGTGAGTTCAGTTTTGGGGCTCTATCTCTATTCTCCCTCTCTCCCACTCTTGGACACTTAGAGTTTTCTTAGAGCTCTTCAGCATTGGATCAAGAAAAGCAAAGAAGACAAGAGGAAGCAAATATCAAGCAAGGAAGAGTAGGATCTAGCAGCTACAACGAGATTATTTGCAGGTATTGATTTGCATGTGCGATTTCCTTGCTAGATTTAGCATGCATGGTTATGCATGTGTGTTTGTGGTTCTCTTGTTGTTATGGGCATGGGTATTTCCAAGTGTGATAGTGTTTTTCAGCTTAGCCTTTCCATTTCTAGATAGCCATGGTGTGGTGGGTTCTTTTGTATGTGTTGAGTTGGGTTGTCGGATGGACTTGAAGCTGAGTGGGGTGGTCCCAAGATTATTCACAAGGCCTAGGAATCCTAGGATGGGATACATGGTAAAGCCTAAATGTGAACACCTCTATTGAGCCTAGGAATCCCTTGACTAGTGAATGGCGGGATACACGGTAAAGCTCAGTTGTGAGTACCCTTGGTTGGGCCTAGGAATCCCAGGATGGGATGCACGGTAAAGCCTAGAGTGTGGAGACCTCATAGGCCTAGGAATCCCTTAACTGGTAATGGCGGGATACATGGTAAAGTCGAGAGGTTGGGACAAAAAAATTCTTCATGGTGTAGGTGGAGAGATCTGGTGGCATCCATGCTTGTTTTTGGCCTAGTGATCTTGATCCAAAATCTTTTGCTTATAGATGTGTTAAAGAATTACATGCATAAATTGTAGCTTAACATAGAAAACTTAATGTGCACATGAGAGAAGAAAGAGAAACACATAAAGCATGAAAGAAGACAACAAGACTTGATAATGGAATTCATCCGACTTGGACTACGTCTCCGGGCCCTGCTTGATCAATGGGGAGGCCTTCATTCATTAAGTGGCATGAGAAAGAAGAGTACAAGCATCAATTACAAGAAAAGAGTTTTATACCTCCATACTAAAAAATGGGCAAAAAATGCAGAACTTTGATGGAGAAACGAACAACACCATTGTGTTTGTGGCGTCGAGAAGTGCTAAAACCATATAAAATTTGTCAAAATATAACAAAGTGAAAATTCGGTCCTCTTGCAAAATTCTATCTCGAACTACGTGCACTGCCTCCTCTCTGCCTGGACACACTGACAAACTGTGTTTAAATAAAATAATGGTGACGGATTTTCCCAAGTTGGTGGTTGGCTGGGTTGGTTAGGGATCCAGTTAATATGGAGGAGGTTGAGCGGTCAAACCCTGCCTCCTCCTTTTTTTACACATTACAAACAAATATTTTTTTTTTTAAATTAATTTATTGGTTGGGTCGGTCCCACCTTGGGTGGCCCGCCCACCATACTCGCCTCCTTTTCAATGGCCCGCATCCCTTTGTTAATGGTTGTGGTATGTGTTTGGGCATGGTTAGGTCCGTGCCCCAAGGGTCGGGCCACCACCCACTATATTTGAACATGTCGTGGTGTGGGGTGGCGGGGTTGGTGGCCTGCCACCCTTTTATTTTCTTTTTTTTGTTATATTAAAACAAAGTGTGCATTTTTGGAAATTCGGTTTTGGACCGAAGGAGTCATTTTAACGAGGCAACAATTTTGCCCAGAATCTGGCTGGAGTTGGCCATATTTCGTCTGCTAGAAAAAGTCCAAATTGTGCCTTCATTAATCCTGCCGAGTCAACAAAAAGTCAACCCAACTTTGATTGCTTCTATCTCCTTCATCAAACTCGGATTGGAGTGTCGTTCACACCGTTGGAATCAGGGCGACGAGCACTTCGATCTAATGTCAAGTTAATCGCCTTTCTGCCACTTTGAATTTTGAACCTTTTCCATGCCACTAGTGTCTGGAGATCCTCCTGGATCAATCCTCCCCATTGAGGAGCTTTTGGACCGCCAAAAGCTTTATCAATCAATTGGCAAGTGAGGGAATTGTTCTCTCACTCTTTCTTTTTTCATCCATTTTGCCTTGCTAAGGTGCATCCCCTTGAAACTAACTCGAAGGTATTCCACATCTCCCCGTCGTGAAGTCTTGGTCCTTCTGTCAATGATGATGTCCTCAGGTAACTCATCAAGATATTCTGGTGCAAAGTCATCAACTGTAGGAACTGTGCCCACCTCTTCGGTGTCCATAATCAATGGTGGCTCATATAGCTTTAAGTTCTCCACATTCACTACGAAGTACATTTGCATATATATATCGAGAAATTGAGAAGGAGGGCATTGTTTCCAATCTTCTCCAAGATGGTGAATGGACCATACCGGATTGGTCGCAACTTCTTCCCTTCTCCCTTCATCCTTTTCTTGTTGATATGGAACCACACTTTATCGCCCACTTGAAATTGATGGTCGACTCGATGTTTCTCATGTAGAGCCTTGTATCGGGCTTGACTTTTCTCCAACTGCTCCTGTACTCCTTGGTGAATCAACTAGATCCATTGAATGAACTGTTGCACTTTATCCCTGTCCTCACATCCACTGGAGTCATCTTCCCTTCCAAAGACCATATCTAAAGGATCTTTTGGCAGGTAGCCAAAACATGTCTCAAATGGTGAACGATGCATAGAAGAATGTACTGCTCGATTGTAGGAATGTTGTACATATGGAAGATGCTCATCCCACAACTTAGGATGTTTCCCACAATAGCCTCACAATAAGTGTACCACGGTACGGTTGACAACCTCTGTCTGTCCGTCAGTCTGTGGATGGAATGTCGTGCTTCTTTTCAACTTGGTGTCCATCATCTTCCACAAGCTGGTCCAAAACTCTCCGAGAAAGCGAGAGTCCCGATCTAACACCATCGATGTGGGCAACCCAAAATGGACCCAAACATGCTGAAAGAAGTGAAAAGTAGTCTGCTCTGCAGTGATCTACTTTTTACAAGGCATTGAAATACACATCTTACTAAAATGGTCAACAACGACATACAAATAGTCGTGACTTTTTCTAGATAAAGGCAAACCTCCTACAAAATCCATTGACACACTTTCCTATGGACGACTCAGAATAGGGAGTGGTGTGTAGAGCCCAAGTTTTCTATTGGAGGGTTTTGAAACAGAACACATCACACATCCCTTTACATAGCAAGTCACAATGTTCTTCATATGAGGCCAAAAACAAAATATTTGTACATGACACAAAGTTTTTTCGACACCAAAATGACCAGACACAAGGGAGGTGTGGGCCTCCCGGATTACATGTACCCTTTCTCCTGTGGGTATGCACAATTTAGCAAGGTGATACAATAGTTTCCCGTGCAAGTGATAGTTTTCCACCTGTGAACCATGGGTTAGTTTTGCATAAATCTCCTTAAAGTCATCATCGTTAGCATATTGTTCAACATAACTTATAAAAGATAACGAAACATTATGCAAAATAACAAAAGCAGAAATAGGAGGGTAAGATAACATATCGACCACTTTGTTGCTAGTGCCCTTCTTATACTTTATTACTAGATGAAACTATTGAAGAAAACCCATCCACCTGAAATGACGAGATTGCTGCAATTTGGTTTGTGACTGAAGATACTGCAAGGGCGGATGATCCGTATGGATGATGGTCTCCTTACCAATCAGGTAGTGTTTCCATTTTTTCACACTCTGGACCAAGGCATATAACTCCTTGTCATAAGTGGGAGAGTTTATCACAACCAAAGAGAACTTCTCTAAATGGTAACATATCGGCTTCTTTTGCTGCATCAGTATAGCTCCCATGGCATATCCGTCGGCGTCTGTCTCGATCTCGAATGGCTGTTGGAGATCTAGTAAGGCCAAGACCGGTGCGGTGTTGATCTTTTCTTTCAATGTTTCGAAGGACTTCTGCTACTTTCCTCCCCTTTGAAAGACTTGCTTTGCACTTGTCAATGCGTGTAAAGGTGCTGCAATAATAGAGAAGTTGGCAATAAATCTCCTCTAACATTGTACTGCACCAAAAAGGTGTGAACCTCGATTACACTAGTAGGTTTAGGCCAATTTACAATTGCTTCAACTTTAGAAGGATCAATTTTTAGCTGACCATGACCGACAATATGACCTAGGTAAACCAAACAGGTTTTCCCAAACTCAAACATTGACAATTTTACATAGAGTTTTTCATTTTTCAATACATCATGCACTTTCTCCACATGATATACATGTTCATTCCAACTTTTACTAAAGATAAGAATATCATCTAGATATACAAGAATAAATTCATTAATGAAAGGCCTAAAGAGATCATTCATGACCCTCATGAAAGTGACTGGAGCATTGCAAAGTCCGAATGGCATCACCATCCATTCGAACAACCCCTGTTTGGTCTCCTCTGCAATTTGGACCTAGTGATAACCACTACGCAAATCCAATTTGGTGAAATAGATAGCATTCTTTAACTGATCTAATAAGTCATCAATGTGAGGAAGAGGGTAACGATTAAAGAGTTTAGACTTATGTGATCCATAACAAGATTGTGAGAATAATTTCGGCAAAATCACATAGAGAATCATTTGTCGACGCATTTCGAACCAACTAGTGTGGTTCACCATCAGGACAAGTTGAGGAACAAATCTGAGTGATCAGTTAAATAGGGAATGCAGGTGCTTCCAACAGCTATATTTGACCGGGCAACGGTTAAAAAGACTCCTAACGACTAGATTAGACTTGGGCCCAGGTGGGAAGGGTCAAGGTTTGTTAAATAAATTATTCAAATAATATTATAATTTCTAATCTTATGGAATATTAATGTGTAAAACATATTTAAGGAGACCATGGTTTAATTTTATATTGTTATTCCAATTATTAACTTCTCAAATAAATATTATTTTTATTATTAATCTAATAATAGTCTAGGGCAATTTTTTTTTTTCAAATTAATATTATTAATAGTAATATTCTTATATTAACTACAAATTAATATTATTAATAATATTAGCCTAGGGTAAATTTACTAATTAATAATGTGAGTAATTTTATTAAAGGAATAATATTACTATTGTTACTATTTTTATTGTCTACAAATTAATATTATTATTAATATTAGCCTAGGGTAAATTTACTAATTAACAAAGTGACTAATTTTATTAAAGGAATAATATTACTATTGTTACTATTTTTATTGTCGTTTGATGATAATAGTTATGTTTAAGGAGACTAAAATGATATCATTATTACCCTAATTCTCTAGTAAAAAATTCCACTATTACCAAATAATAGTAGTATTATTCTTACTCACTTAATAAAACCGATAATATTGGTCTAGGGTAAATAATTAATCATTACTCAATAATAAAGTGACTAATGATATTAAAAGAATGATATTATTATTACTAAACCATTGTTACCATATGAAAACAATGGAAAGCTAAACAAACAAAGAGGGGTAAGGCAAGGAAAAACCAAGAAGAGTCTAAGACAAAAGGGCTGGGATCCAACAACTACTAATCCTACAACCATCATCCCTATTGAGATTAATAGGTATTTTCTCGATCTCAAGGGCTTCCCTAAATTTACGATGGTGAAACTGCGCAACTCTCGCGATAACTTGAGCCTCTTCGATACAAACATGATGTTTAGTTTTCTTGGCATGTTCTGCAAGGGCTGAGGACTTGGCCCTTCCATGCTTCAAGTCTGTTGAGTGCTCACTAATCCTCTGATTAATAAAACGACCAGTCTCACCAATGTATGGGGCCCCACAGGAACAAGGAATGACATAGACACCTTTCATGTCTTTAGGGTCAACAGGATCTTTAACAGATCGAAGGGAGCTACGGATGATGTTAAGAGGTCTAAAGGACGAGGGAATATTGTGCTTCTTAAGAATCCTGGCAATCCTTTCACCGTGATTTTGTTTAGTGCTCGATAATCCACACACATTCTCCATGTGCCATCTTTCTTCGGCACTAAGACAATCGGTGAGCCACATGGAGAAGTGCTCGGTCTGATGACCCCTTGGTTCAATAGTTCCTGCACTTGCTTTTTTCTCTCCTCCATCTCAATGGTCGACATCCTGTACATGCCAATATTTGGTAAAGGAGCGTCATGTTGCAAATGGATATCATGTTGGATTTCCCTCTTCAGAGGTAACCCCCTTGGTTCTTGAAACATCTCATCATAGTTAGAAATTAATTCACATAATTCCTTTTTATGCCCATGATCACAACCCTGGAAAGCATCAGATAATTTTGCATCTTTTCCCCTTACAACCATAAGCATGCAACCCTTACTGGAATTTACCAACCTTTTCATTTGTCCTGCACTTACAACACTGGCATTGATTTTAGTTTGATGAGCCCTTACAATATATTCTACCTCATCTTTTGTGATTTGGTATTTGTTTTCATGACGAAATAAGATTGCCTTTCTATCATATAGATATGGACTCCCTAACACCATGCCATAGATATCCAATGGTATCACATCAAATTTTACCTCATCCACTAACTTAGAAGTGATCACAAATTTAACCTTGCACTGCTTAGTTACATTTAGTTTTGCTTTATCATGTATCCATCCAAGTAGGTAAGGTTTTGGATGTGGTTTGGTTTCTAAGCCTAGCTTCTTTACCAAGGACTCTGAAATTAAGTTTGCTTGGGATCCAGTATCAAATAGAGTTTCTACTTTTGTATTATTTATGATAACTCTAATATGAAATAGCTCAATTCTCTTTCGTTCATTAGGAAGAGACTCATCTACTTAGCCAGTGCCTTCATGTGATTCATAATTAACATGAGGTGTAAGAGTACCTTTTGTTCCTGCTGCTGTGATCAATGCTTCATCTCCCGAATTGGATCCAAGGTCTTGCTGCACAATTGTCACTGTCTTCTGCTTGCCTTTTCCTCCATACTTCTTTGGTCTCTTTTCTGGGTAAAGTCTCCAACAACGATCATCGTCATGACCTTCCTTTTTGCAGTGAGTGCAATAAGGTCTTTATCCTTCATCTTTCTTGGTTGATGTCGTCCTCTTATCCTTTCCTTTTCCTTTCACCTTGGGTTTTCCATTTGGAGGTTTTAAAGGTGGTTTCTTGAAATGATCATCTCTGTCATTTTCGCCCATGTTCTCAAGATGGATGGCCTTTACACTAGCCGAGTCAATAGTAGTTGGTTCAAACAATAATAATGAATGTCTAAGGTAACTATGTAATGATCCAATATACTTAGTTACTACTTTAGGTGAGTAAAGTGCAATGCCCAAATTAAGTCCCTGTTTTCTAAATTCCTTTGTAAAGCTTTGAACATCCTAACCTCTACCTTGCCTTAAGTATTGCCAATCCATTAAAGCTTTTTTGTTCATAACCTAAGGGATAAAATTGTTCCTTTAATGCAAACATGAAACTAGGCCATGAGGAAAGAATATTACCCACACTCTTACTGCTTCGCAATTTGCTCTCCCACCAGACGAGAGTGGGGCTACTCAGCCGAAGAGAGGCCAGCTGAATCTTTGCCTCATCCTCTTTGATCTGCTGAATCCTGTAGTAGATTTCAATCTGCCTAATCCAGTTATTAAGCTTTTTTAAATTACTTTCACCGTTAAACATGGGAAGATCAAATTTGACATCTCATTTAAAGAAAGGTTTCTTAGATGCATCCCTTGAATTTCTATGATGATGATGGTGAGAGGAAGAAGAACTTTCACTCATGGAAGGAGAAGGAGGGGGTTCTTCTCCACAATTTCCATGCACTAAACCTTGTTCTTCTAGATTTCTCTCTTTTGCTTTCTCTAGCCATGAAAGCAATTGGCCGACATTCTCTGCCATTTTTTTTTTGTAAATTAGTCTAATTCTATTATAGTACAAAAAACTTCAGAAAATTACAACGAGGCATGCCTCAGATATCACCATCATACAGAGATGGATTTTGCACATTGTTGCCCATATCCAGCCAGGCATTTGTCCTACCCCAGGTTTGGGAGACTCGCCTGCTGTTACAAAACTCTGACCAGTGAAGTGAAGAACCTAGAAACCCAGACATATTCCCGATTACAGACTTCAAAACCAAAATCCCAATGACCGACTCAAAAACCATGTTTCCTGACTAGATATTCAGTCATAGAAGCCGCAAACAGAAGCACATTGTAAGAACTATGATTATTCTGCAAAGGTCTGAGCAAAGCAGCAGCATTACATAGAGAGAGAACACTGTAAATACACAGATCTTGAACCACCAGATAAACAAAAAGACTATGCCATACCCTACGCCCTGTAGTCCTGAAAACTGGCTCAATCATCCACAGAGGTGGATGGCACCTCTTCCACCACCCTGCAAGCATACGGGTCCGGCTCGCTTGAGTCTGTATGAGGCGCATCGTCTTCCGTTGGAGCGCTTGGACCCGCTATTGCCTCCGACAAGTTGCGCTGACCCTGCTCTGGAGCAGGAGGATGAACTGCTGGACAAACCCTCTGGGCAGGAGACAGGGTTTGTTGATCCAAGGCTGAGGCAGTATGCCTGTGCTCCTCTGCAGCTGGCAAAGGAACCCCGCGCTCACATTTCTCGATTTTGACAGACACATAGTAAGTGTCGGAGTCTAGAAGGTAGGGGAAGCTGAACCTGGTTGTAGGATGGGAGATATGATCACATACCGAGGCTCGAGCTCGCCCCCGACTTCTACCTCGTCTATGCCGAGCACTGCTAGCATCGTCCGACAACGAATCAAAGGAGTGAGGTGGGTTGGCTCGTCCTCTTGCCCCTCCACGAGACCCGCCATGACGACTACTGAGGCGAAGCCTCTCCCGAGGCATTGCAGACCAGAATGGACACGGAGGTGGCTAGTGCAGCGAGGAATTGACTGGATATGATGAGGCTGGTTAACTGAAGGCGGAGAGGCACAGTATGGCCAAAGAGCTAAAGGAGGAATAGGGAATTGCAGGGGAAAATTGCGTAAACAGACCTGGGCGAACTCGAGAGCGGGCCAAGGTATGGAGATCCAACAGCAGCTGAAGGCGAGCTCAGAGACAAGGGAGGGATGCACAAGGAGCCGACTTGACTCTTTGCCGCGCCTGCCTCTCTGCACATAACACAGCACATAAATCCAGAGCCGAATGAAAACCAGAACGATCAACAAACAATACATTACCTTCCCCATGGCTCTGTAATTATATTGATTTGTCGCACTGCGTGCCATGTGCGACCCTATGTCATTAATTGGCTTCCCGGAGGGTGGAGTTGCAGAACGCGCGCAAGGATGAATGGTCGGAGCGGCTCGTCTGCTGTGAGCGATGGTTCTGGATTGTGAATTAAGGCAAGAGGGGTGGCAGGCCTTTAATGGTCTTGTACAGGTGGCGGGCCTGGGCCGCCACTTGCCCAGTGGGAAGCCCGCCCCCGTACTCCTTTCACCTGCTCGCACCCGCAGCCGGGAGACATTCTATGCCATTGTATAAAAGGTTTTGTGGAAATTGCACTCCTCTTCATGATGAGCCTCTTCATCTACCATGTTTCTCCTTCGATGTGCATGCCCCGCTTCGGGATCGAAAGACTTTAGTTTCCCTTCACCTCTTCGGAGCCTGTTTTTTGTTAGCATACAAACATGAAATTCACATCTAAAAATACCTGCTCCAATACCACTTGATCCAAAATGTTTTGCTTATAGATGTGTTAAAGAATTACATGCATAAATTGTAGCTTAACATAGAAAACTTAATGTGCACATGAGAGAAGAGGAGAAACACATAAAGCATGCAAGAAGACAACAAGACTTAATAGCAGAGTTCGTCCGACTTGGACTACGTCTCCGGGCCCTGCTCGATCAATGGGGAGACCTTCATTCATTAAGTGGCATGGGAAATAAGAGTACAAGCATCAGTTACAAAAAAAAAAATATACCTCCATACTGAAAAATGGCTGAAAAATGCAGAACTCTGATGGAGAAACGACAACACATTACGTTCGTGGCATCGAGAAATAGTGAAACCATATAAAATTTGTCAAAATCTGACAAAGCGAAAATTCGGCCCTCCTACAAAATTCTACCTCGAACTACGTGCACGGCCTCCTCTCTGCCTGGGTGCACTACCAAACTGTGCTAAAATAAAATAATGGTGACGAATTTTCCCAAGTTGGCGGTTGGCTGAGTTGGTTAGGGATCTGATTAATATGGAGGAGGTTGGGCGGTCAAACCCCGACTCCTCCTTTTTTTACACATTGCAAACAATTTTTTTTTTTTAATTAATTTATTGGTTGGGTCGGGCCCGCCTTGGGTGGCCTGCCCACCATACCTGCCTCCTTTTCAACAGCCTGCATCCCTCCGTTAATAGTGTGGTATGTGTTTGGGCGTGGGTGGGTTCGTGCCCCAAGGGTCGGCCCACCACCCACTATATTAAACATGCCGTGGTGTGGGGTGGCGGGGTTCGTGGCTCGCCACCTTTATATATGTGTGTGTGTATATATATATATATATATATATATAATATATATATATATAGTAGATATATATATATATAATATATATATATATATATAATTAATATATATA
This sequence comes from Pinus taeda, assembly GCA_000404065.3. Lineage (NCBI taxonomy): Eukaryota > Viridiplantae > Streptophyta > Pinopsida > Pinales > Pinaceae > Pinus > Pinus taeda. The sequence continues at coordinate 12,230 of APFE030225583.1, read as the reverse complement.
TATATTATATATATATATCTATATATCTATAAATATATTATAGTTAATATATAATATATTTATATATATATAATATATATTATATATATATTAGATTATAGATATATATGTATATGTATATAAATATGTATATACAATATGTATATATGTATTTACTATAGACACACACACACACACATCACACACACACACACATATATTATATATATATATATATATTGTTATATTAAAACAAAGTGTGCATTTTTGGAAATTCAGTTTTGGACCGAAGGAGTCATTTTAATGAGGCAATAATTTTTCCTCGAATCTGGCTGATTGGCCGCATTCCGTCGGCCAGAAAATTCCAAATTGTGCCTTCATTAATCCTGCCCAGTTAGCAAAAAGTCAACCCAACTTTGACTGCTTCTATCTCATTCATCCGAACTCAGATTGGAGTGTCATCCACATTGTTGGAATCAGGGCGACGAGCACTTCAATTTGATTTCAAGTTAATCACCTTTCTGCCACTTTGAATTTTGAGCCTTTTCCATGCCACTGGTGTTTAGAGATCCTCCTGGATCAGATCTGGTGAGGATTGCGGTAAATCCTGATATTCTATGTTTATTGTTTATGGCCTAATGATTCGGTGGGGATTGCGGCAAAGCCTGGTTCTATTGTTGAGGGTGAGGTGGTATAGCCTCGGGGAGCCCTGGTTGATTTTGGTTTAATTCCTACATTCATGCTTGGAATATGGCACAAGGGTGATTGGCTGAAAGAAATATTTAGTTCAACCAATCTATGGTCGAGTGGTATGTGGAAGTCCCAAACCTGGTTGGCCTAATCATTCATTAATAAGAACTTTTTATCCTTGGAATTTTATGAGCAAATGCACTGGTTCATATGAGGCACTTATGGCTGATGTATCCTTGTTAATTATGTTGGTTATGAGCATATTTTATGATAATGATGATGTATGGTTCTTGTCATGTTTTGATACGTAAATGAATGTACAATTAATATATGACCTAATAGATGATAATGCAGCTAATGTGATAAGGGATCAATGTTTCTTAGCGATTCTCATATAAGTATGAGACCCATATGCTCAGATCTATTGTTATGACCTGTAGAATGCATATTTGTGACATGTTTGACGAAATGTGTGTCATGGCTAGTAAGGGTTCAACCAAATATTTACATTTGTATCATTGTTTCAAGGTTTAATTTTCATTCCTTAAAGTTTCATGGAGTTCTAGGCAGTGCCCTGACTTCTGGCCTTGAAAAAGTTGCACAAAACCTGGAGTTGCAGACTCATAACTAGCTAAAAATGATCCAGGTGGATCTTCAGATACAATGGCATGGAAAATCTCAAAATTCAAAGTGGCAAAAAAGCAAGTATCCTAACATCATATCAAAGTGCTCGTCGCCCTGATTCCAGCAGTGTGAACGACACTCCAATCCGAGTCTGGATGATGAAGTTGTGGCATAAAGAGTTTGCCTTAGTTCCTTTGAAAATGAGGCATTTTTCTCTTAAAAATGGCTTTCATCCTTTGAAAGGAAAAATCGCAATCGAAGAAGTCCAAGAGGTGGGCTTAAGGAGGTGCAGTAGAACCCCCGATCAGCGATCTCCGATTAATCGAAGTCGGAGCCCTGCTATGTGCGACAACGACTACCGATATTGATGATCGGCGTCAGCAATCGGAATTTAGCGCACCCAATTGATTCACCAATCAGTACAAAAGCAATTGGATAAAATTCAAGCCCGTTACAAGGATCGACATGACAAACACCGAGTTGACCACCAATTCCAAGTGGGTGACAAAGTGTAGTTCCACATCAACAAGGACAGGATGAAGGGAGAAGGGAAGAAGTTGTGACCCATCCTGTATGGTCCATTCACCATTCTGGAGAAGATCGGAAATAATGCCTTTCGTCTTGATTTGTTGATCTATATGCAGATGTACTCAATAGTGAATGTAGAGAACTTAAAGCTGTATGAGCCACCATTATCATGGACACATATGAGGTGGGCACAGTTCCTACTGTTGATGATTTGCACCAAAATATCTCGATGAGTTACCTGAAGATGTGGAATACCTTCGAGTTAGTTTCAAGGGAATGCACCCCAGTAAGGCCAAATGGTTGCAGAAGGAAATGGTGAGGGAATAATTCCCTCACTTGCCAATTGACTAATGAAAGCTTTTGGCAATCCAAAAGCTCCTCAATGGGGAGGATTGATTCAGGTGGATCTTCAGATACAATGGCATGGAAAATCTCAAAATTCAAAGTGGCAGGAAAGCAAGTATGCTGACATCAGATCGAAGTGCTTGTCACCTTGTTTCCAACGGTGCGAATGACACTCCAATCTGAGTTCGGATGATGAAATTGTGGCAGAAAGAGTTTGCCTTAGTTCCTTTGAAAATGAGGCATTTTCTCTTGAAAATGGCTTTCAGCCTTTGAAAGGCAAAATCGCAATCGGAGAAGTCCAAGAGGCGGGCTTAAGGAGACGCAGCAGAACCCCCGATCAGCGATCTCCGATCAATCGGAGTCAAGGGCCTGCTATGTACGACAGTGACTACTGATGTCGATGATCGGCATCAGCGATCGGTGTCGGCCGATGCCAAAGGCAAGGCCCCTGGGCCGATGCTGGTGTGATACGCCAATATCGGCGATCGGTGGATCGGTGTATCGGCCATCAACCATCCCCTGATACACCGAACCTTTGAACCAGTGATTTGCAATTTGCAATCAGTGCAGACCCGATGGGTCTATAAGGCCGATTTCATATAATTTGAAATCTGGGTAAAAGGCTTTTTGGTCGGGTTTTTCCAATGTTTTGTGTTTTATCGCTTGGAACCAAAAAGGCCCATTTTTAAGGTTTGTTGTGCCCACCGACTCTTCCATCTAAACGACCTCTATTATAAACAAAACAACTATGATTTTTAAGCAGCATTGTGTTATAAATCCCAAGGCACGCAACAATGTATGAGAGGAGGATTTTCATCATGCAGTTCAAGGCAGGAGAGCTTTCAGGTGGCTAATAGTGCATTTTGTCTGATTTGGACATGTTTTATACGTTTTCAGCCCCTCTCAACACCACAGATGCATTGGTGTTGTCCATTTCTCCATCTGAGGTCTCCATTTCATAGCCAATTTTCAGAATGGAGGTATAAGCCTCTTTTTCTGTAGCTGGTGATGGTAATTCTTTTCTTTTCATGCCATTAATATATGAAGGCCTCCCCATTGATCAAGCAGAGCCCGAAGACGTAGTCTGAATTGGACGAACTCCATTATCAAGTCTGGTTGTCTTCTCGTCGTGCCTTTATGTGTTCCTTCTTCTTTTATGTGTGCACATTAGATTTATGTGTTAAGCTGCAATTTCTATATGTGATCCTTTTTATACATCTATAAGAAAAAGATCCCTGGATCAGAAAAAGACCCCAAGTCGCTTGCATGCCCATGCTGTGAGAGTGACTGGAGGGCCCCAGTCGCATGCATGCCCATGCTGTGAGAGTGACTGGAGGGCCCCAGTCGCATGCATGCCCATTTCATGGGAGAAACTAATGCTCTAGGGTAGTGAAGTGTCAAGTTGTTGTAGGGGTTGATCGCCTAGAAGGGTTGGTTGGCTCCTGTAGGTTTTGTGGTATGAGCAGAAGGTGAGATTAGTTGTGTTGTGTCAGTTCCACTTCCTCAACTATACATGGGGAGTTGAATCAAATTATATTAGCCTCTCATCACATGTTTACCCTAGTGGACCGATTAACTTGGGTAAATGTGGGAGGAGGGTGTTACACTCATATCGCTCATCATGTTCTCATTGACCTCACATTCACAGTTAGATATATGTTTGGCATGGAAGGAAATGTCACCAGCTTCAACAATCCTGATTAGTTGAGTACACATGACCGTGCTTCCCAAATAGCTGCAGTTGTCTCGCTTATCGTGTCATAGGTTGTTATGTGTGCAAGAAATACTATCATGGATGAGCTCTCATACACCATTATTGGAGAAAACAAACACTATGGGACTCCAACTACTCCAAGTATAGATACACAAATGCCAGAAGGATATTCAAGTGGAGTTGTTGTGGTTGTTGTAGTTAAACTTGCAAAATTTTCTCTTGGTATTGATATAGATGTAGGTGAAATAATTCTAGCTACCCTTTGTGGAATTTTGGGGTTCGTCCTTCACATGGGGGTGTTTCTATTGCTGGTGTAGTGCCAATGGCCTGTATGTTTGACATTGTAGGCTAGCTTGTTAGGGGTCCAAATGTTCTTTGTCGAGTTCGCCATGTATTATTGCAGTTTCCACTATTATACTTCATATGGTCAAGGCATGTCATATTTGACTGCTTTTAATTTTCACATATGCTAGAAGAGAATACTTTTGGTGTCATCACTAGATCTTTTGAAAATACAACAAGTCAAATTTTAAATCATATAAATTTAAAGAAATATATTGCTTCCAAAGTTCCAAGTCTCAATATTGTACATCACATAATTCCCTCCCAATTGTCCATCACACCTCTGCATTGCAGAGGTTCCATTTCAACTTGGTCTGGATATTCTTCTTGGCGGTACTAGTCAAGGGGCTTATGTGTTTGAAGCATGGCATCACACTGAGTCAATACCCCATGGATGTATCTTCATATGACACAATGGAATGGACAATAGACATACTAAATACGTGTTCTAATGGCTACAAAATATCAAATATCCACGTTAGCTGCAATAACTTTGCCTCATAGCATATAATAAATCCCAAATATTGAGGTGTTTATTAGAGAACAAAAGCTTAGTCAATGATGGTCAAACTCTAAAGTTAGGAGTAGGCATCACATTGAAGTATTATGCCTATTCTCGCCTTCCATTCATTGTGGCTTATCTTATCTGTGATAATTTGGTTGTGCTAATTGAATTAAAGGAAACATTGAAGTAGCTAAAGCTTTCTCTCAAAAGATATGCTTTTGAAATGCTTATTGTGGCTCTATGTGAAGAAAATCATATTAATGTTTAAGTATGGGGGTTTACGCAGTGCATTATATTAGATATCATTTTGGGATTCAACTGCGTTAATTAAGTCATTCACGTATGACCATTTCCATGAGAGGTAGTTGTAACTGACTAATTTCTCATGATTTTGAATAGTTCACTTAGCACTCATTGCATGGGGTGATGCTCACAGGGGTGAAGGAGTGGGATTGAAACTAGTGAAATGAATCACATAGCGTCAATCATCACTTCCGGGGCTTGCACCCGGTAACCAGGACTTCCCGGGAGGTCACCCATCCCAGATCGCTTCTGGCTCAAGCGCGCTTAACTGTGGAGTTTTCCCCACAATCAAGCCCACTTAGCTTGCTACCCCATTTGCAAAACCTTAGCAAGTATTGTGCCTCATGAACCATTCAAGTAGAGATCCCTTGACTCTTTTTGAATTTAATTATGGGGTTTACGCAGTGCATTATATTAGATATCATTTTGGGATTCAACTGTGTTAAGTAAGTCATTCACCTATGACCATTTCCATGAGAGGTAGTCGTAACTGACTAATTTCTCATGATTTTGAATAGTTCGCTTAGCACTCATTGCATCAGGTGATGCTCATAGGGGTGAAGGAGTGGGATTGAAACTAGTGAAATGAATCACATAGCGTCAATCATCACTTCCGGGGCTTGCACCCGATAACCAGGACTTATTAATGTTAATGTTACCCTAGTTGTGGTTGAAAAGAGGGCAGATACTTATTGTACTTCGAGGATGAAGAGCTTAAAAGGTTTCCTAGTGATATCAACTCCCACAAAACATATGATGACCTACAAAATAAAATATCATCATCAATGCAGCATCAAAGTGTTTTTACTTAATAACAATGTTTTTTAAAAGGGGTCCTTTTCATTTGAAATGCACACTCGTTCACAATAAGCCCAAAAAAGGCTTAAGAAATTTCAAGGCGTTTTCCAACGTGTCTGTAGATCACGTGTTGCCATTCCAAAGAAAGGATGCAAAAATCATACTCTCGGGTGTACTTTACTCACTTACAAGGTGTGTCACCCACTACACCTGGGGGTCATCAAAGGCGTATCCCTCATTAAACATAGTTTGTAATACCATTCTTCATTGATAAAAACAAGATTAATAAGAAACTTGTGATAACAATCAACGAAAGATCCTAAAAAAAGCCACATTAAATAGTCTTTAATTATTTTATTTATTGAATTCAATTTGCGTTGATTGATATTTGCCAACAAATTTCACCTGTGAATTGATGAGCATTTCTTTTTACATCAACTCAAATTTCCAATTAAATAAAATATACACTTTTCAAGTTAAGCATTTCCATCCAAATCCAAATTGTAACATTCAAATATTGACCTTTTAACCGAGCAAAAAATAAAAATAAATATTCAATGTTAGAAATAACAATCTTATTAAAAAAAGACATACTTACAAGGAGAAAATTCTCAAAATGTTGTTTAATAATTTGTATAAATCAATGGTTGAACAATTTTATCCATGTTATTGTTGGTGGTTTCCTCCCTAGAACCACCCATAAAAAACATTAGATATGCCCAAAGATGTTCAAAATGCACATAAAATTTAAGGACAAGCTTACGCCACTACTTTCAAAATTTAAAAATCTCACTAAGTTAAGGTTTATTTATAACAATCGCTATCATGTATGGAGAAGCCTTAATTTTTTGTTTTAAAGAATTGCATAACTTTTTAAAGGTAATGATGAATGTTCCACACTGAATTTAAATTTCAAAATGTTTATAATGATAATGATCCTAAAAATGTATTGTCTCACTAAAACTACCCAAAATATGAAGTTTTATTTACTATATATATATATATATATATTTTATATCATATAGATATAAAGTCAATCATAATGAGTGTTATAAAGAAAACTTCTTAAATAGTTATGAAACGAAGAATGCAACCATCCTTATCCCATCAAAAGCAGAATGAGGGGAGATCTAATAGTAAACCTATTGAAGGTTAAACATACTACTTCTTAGGTATAGGAGTAAATTCTTACAAATCATTTCTAAGATCTAGGCAAAACTAATCCCCTGGTATATCTATAGGAGGCAGTGGATTGGTGGGCACCAGGATTTGGGGATTTATTTCTTCAATATTTTCTACTTTTTGTTATTGGAGGACACGAATGAGGAATGCTTGTTAGAACATAAAAATAGGAAGGAGAAGAAGAGAAAAGTTTGGCCTCCTCCTCCTCTATTTCATCTTCTTCTTACTTCTTTTCCAAAATATATATATTTTTTCATTTTCCTTGGATAAAAACTTTTCCTTTACGGGTGAAATGATGATCTATGATAGCACATGAATTGGAACTAGCGTATTATAATGGTAATTTGAAGTAGATTGGACTTCTTCCATGTCAACTATTGCCCTTGAAGATTGCAAAGCTTCAAATTTGTTGCTAGAGGGAGAACATATCGAAATTCAAGCCTATTAGCATGATGAGGCCGTTTAGGGAAGTGATTATTTGGTTTCTTTGTAACTTGTTTGAATGCTTCTTGTCCATTATTGCTTTGAGAAGATAGCAATGGAGTAGAAGGAGGTTGAGAGGCTAGAGCATCAGGACATATTTTTGCAAATTTCCCATACTTTTGGCAAAAATGACATTAAAAAGGAACCCACTCACAATCTAGGGCTTGAAGATAGCTCTAACACTCTAGCTTAAGCTGAATAGTGTCACGAAGTGCTTTTGCAAAATCCTTTTCAACACAAATTATGGCATATGAGAAGTTATTCTCCTTGACCCATGAAATATAATGATTCAATTTGTCTCTAATGGTTTTTAAAATACCATCAACTTCGAAAACAAGGGGAAGATGCAACTAATCTAGACAGACATAGAAGAAGTTTCCATGTGGGGATTAAAATATAGAGTCTAGTGGGTGATAAACATTCCCTTGGAACCCATGAAATAAAGCCTAGGTCTAAATTTTAGATCCTTACCCTTCTTCCTACAAAAAATAAAAGCATAATAACCTTTACCACAGTGAAATGTACCAATAGACTCATGATTTGCCCAATTGTTAGAGATCTAATCCAATACAAAGTTGTAACTAGGACAAAGGCTTATAAACTTACCAATCAACCCTTTTTTAACAAATATACTTGGCTCAACCATTGCACAAATGAAGAACAAAACGATGAGTAAAACCTACAACTCAATGACTCTAACAACGCAGGGAAGGGTTGATGACATCAACTAGGGTTACCTTACCCATAGAGAGCAAAGTTGCTCCATTTCATTTCTTCTTTCTTTTGAATTTATTTAATCATAAAATAAAATGTGAAATTAAATCAATGAAGTTTTTATCATTTTTTTCAATCAGCCAAAGTTGATCTTATTAGATGGTATATGTTCATTATCATAAATACTTATTAACAAATAACTTAACCAACCATGGATTTCTGAATTGCTTACTATCGATTTAAATATAAATAAAAGTGAATCCACCTTAATGTCATATCTATTAAGTATTACAAATAATGAAAAAGGAAAATAATGCCTCGTATTATCTTTTAAAATGATATATTTTATATTATGAAGTTTTTAAATATTTTTATTTATAAGCAAGTTTTTGCCCCACCCATGAGGTGCAGACCAATTGGTTTGTGTTGGGCTTAGTCGTCATCAGGTCTTAAGGTCAAATCTTATAGGGAGGGGTTGAGGGCGGGGACCAACCATGGGGAATAAATACTATCCCCAAGCTCAATTGATCCTCGCACAATACTCATGAAAACATTTCATAGTTAGTTAAATCATTATTCCTTTCAACATTGGGATTAGCCCTATCCTAGGCTTAGCATATTGTAATATTTACTAATAGTGAGAGGGGGGTGAATTAAGTATTGGGCAATTTTTAATAATTTTAATTATGTCATACAAACATTAAATACTTAACAACACCATACAACAATGCATAACATCGAAGATAGTACACAAGATATTTTTAGGTGGAAACCCTTATGGGAGAAAAACCACCGAACACTTTTAATATAAGTCTTAAAGATTACATTAACATGAAGCTCCAACTTCCAAGATTATCCAGCAACAACTGGAAGAAGGCTTTAACCCCCTAATTTACTAGCTACCACTAAAATGATGTGCTGACACCCTCATTTACCAACTCCAATTGGAAGGAGACTCCAACCCCCTCGTTTTATTAGCTCCAATACCCTGACTTACCAAATTCAACTGGAAAGAGGCCCCAACCTCCTGGATTTATCAGCTCTAGCTGAAAGGATGCTCCAATGCCTTGCAAGCTCCAACTTGCCCTACCACCACCCTAAAGTGTTCTCAAGATTTTACTTGAAGGAGATTTAAATCTTTGCCTTGTACCACCCTACCACCCTGCTTAGAAAGCTACCACTTGCCCTGAAGGCTCCGACCTTCAATTTACCACAATGGACGATGTTTCATATATTTTCATATTGGATCCACTTGTGCTCAATATCAACATAAACAATCATCAAATCAATTTGTTTACTCTTTTAATATGCATTACTAGTGTAAGGTCATCAACAACAATATCAACTTTCTCTGCTCAAAATATTAGACCCGAGCAATATAAATAACTTTGCCAAGTCCATTACCACAACAAGCTACTCAATGCATCAATAATATTCTCTACTCAGTTGAATCCATAAACTTTCCCTCTCAGTATTCTAACCGCACATTGCAAGCCCTAATGGCGATGTATTCTTGATACACATATTGACATAACAATTTTCTCATCAAACCATTATGCTCTCATATAAACATAACAACACTAGTATCTTGCTCAACAAGTTCACTATCAAAACCCTCATCGATACAAGCGTAAAACTTTGTCATAGATCATCAGACCCTCAATTATGCATCAAAATCATACTATGTTATTGCTCTTAGACCAACAATACTAAAAACTCTAGAGAGTAAGCTACACCGCAAACCTTGGAACAAACTCTAACAGGTTCGCAACAAAAAAAAAATATTGGAATGCCCATATAATAAGCAAGATTACTAACATCATATTTTAGATTCCAAATCACTGTATCAATATCTTCCTTTTCTTTGCAAACTACTTGTTCCTGTATCAACAATCTCATGCATCTACACTTGACCAAGCGAAAGTTATAGTTCTCCTGACATACTTCAATTAATACATCTTATCAAAAGCAACTCTAAAGACATTGTTACTAGTAAGGCATAAACCATTTATCATGGTCTACCTCAATGTTTCGTGTAGTAAAAGACAATCATCATTTTAACATACCTTGAGACATAAAATTTGTTAGTGAGTACTTTGTGGATCGTTGATCTGAATATTGGGAAAACTTGTTAATGCTATGCAAGCTCCCTCATCAATATTAAAAAAATGTGTTTAGGATCGTATCAAATTAACCAAAATGTGAAGGATTATGTGTCAATTATTGAGTGTCTTTTATGAGCAATTTCTAAGGTTAATTAGTTGTTTAAAACACATATACAACAAGTAAATTGCAGAGAAATGAAACACATCAAACTCATAACACAAGCTGATAAAGGAGTTCACCCCTTGTTACACAGCAGTTTGTCACTGTCCCTGTACTCCCCGTTCTTTGATCCTAGAGGACCATTACAGTGACCCTCGTGCATTTTCCTATCATGAAGAACATGTCCTTACATCACTCTTCATCTACAGAGTTTTCCTATCATGAAGAACATGTCCTTACATCACTCTTCATCTATAGAGTTTTCCTATCATGAAGAACATGTCCTTACATCACTCTTTATCTATAGAACATTTCCCTCTTACATCATTTCCCAAGAATATTCCTTCAAACTCAGTTTTAAAGGCTGGCATTATCCCTCAATTTCTTCCCCGCGCTGATTTGCAGAGTCTAACACTGAGCCTAGCGTCGATCAGCGCTGGTAATCCATCCATGACCCATGCCAACCCTCTTTTGGAAAGTTTTTAAAAATGGAGTCGAAGCTTCCAGGTCTAGAAGCTTCGTGAAGAGAAGTCTGGTAAATGGTTAGTGCTGAGCCTCAAACCTGCACCTTCCTATACACCCTCGCAGCCTTCTTTTTCCACTTACTTCATCCACCCAGTTGTTAAATCATTGCATTATAGTCTAAAAAGAACTTTTTATATGGTTTTCTGACTATGCTTATGACTGTTGTTTGGTTTAGTTTTTTTTGTTCATGCAGCTGCGGAGACTTGTCAGTTTCCGCAGCCAGCACAGGTTTCCGCAGCCAGCACAGGATTTTGCAGCTATTTGTTAAAAGCTGTGCTACAGGTGTCCTATGAAGAAACGAGCTACATGGGCAAGCTCCAGGTGACGGATACATGGAACGTGTCCCTTCAAATCAGCCAAATCATCCATGGAAGGTCAAAGACAAAGCCAACCAAGGAGTTCAGCGGTGGCACGTCTCTGTTTTGAGCACGTGAACGTTACGTGGCACAGTCCTCAGCTCACGAAGACACCAGCACACCCTGGAGATCATTCCCGTAACCTGAATCCAACAGCTACCACTCTGGAGATTTAATAGACATGATGACAGTTACACTAGATCTCGACTGAAGGGATCTACGTGTCTTTGGCAACACAGTCAATAGCGTAGGAGTTAGTTGGTTAGTTTTAGCATTTTGCCATTATAAATAACGCGTCGATGAACGTTGTAAAAGAGTTTTTTTTGGGATATGTGAATTCTGAACTGATGTGTTATCACCCCACTGTTTATATATGTTGTTGTTTTAAATATATGAGAAGACTTTTCTGAGTTTATTCGTGTGACTACTCGTTGACTGGCTGAAGTGGCAGAGGGCCCCTGCGGGCTGAAGCCTTGTAAAGTTTCCATTTGGTTTTATTATGTTTTTGTTTTTATAATCATTAGCTTGTACATAACACACTGTTTGATGTTTCTTAACTCACTGTTGTTTATATTTTCACCTTTGTTTTCTTATAGTTGTCAACTGATCAGTGCTTTTCTGCAGGTTTTCTTAGGCAGCCCGGGAAAATTTTCATCTTTTTTATAACTATTGGCATATGAGATCATCTTGTCCTTCCTACTAACTTTCATTTTCTTAAGTTTAATTTCAGCACTGCCTTTTCCAAGTTGTGATTGCTTATTTATTTTTCTGTTATTTAGATATCATACTGCTCACCAGTTTATGGTTTCTTTCTATAGTCAAGTGACTCTATTAGCAAGAAATCAGAATATTACTAACTGTAGTGTGATTTAGTTAT
>APFE030225574.1:52261-66029 GCA_000404065.3 Pinus taeda | reverse complement strand
CATACAAGGGCAGGAATTGAGTGAATAGTGAGCCATACATGAAACACACCATGACACCACTTGAAGGCCATAATGATCATGTTTCTTTTGCCGATATAATCTTTGGAAATTGTTTCTTAGGAACCAAAATTGGGTGTTATCAATCACATTCATCATCTGTTCCACTAGATAAACAACTAGAGCTCCTTCCTTTCTCTGTAGCTGGTGCAAATGAATCTTATAATATAGACATACATAGTAATTCTAATTGTAGTATAGGAAGAAACCTAGTAGCCAATAATATTTGGACTTTATATTTTGATGGTTCAAAGATGTAGGATGGCTCTGAGGTAGGTTGTGTACTTATAGACCAATGTAATAAGAAACATATCCTTTCATGTCATCTGTACTTTGAGTCTACGAATAATACTATCAAATATGAAGCGCTCGTACTTGGACTAAAGAAATCCATTGATATGAAGGTAGAGATTCTTAAGGTAATTGTTGACTCAGAGGTGGTCACTACTCAAGTACGGGATACTATTCACTGTGTTTCATAGAATATTAAAACATATCTGCAAGTGGTATGGAGTTTGATTAATCATTTTAAAGCTTCTAATATTATTTATGTTCCTATACTTAGAAATGTTATAGCATATGCATTAGCAAATGCAGCCACTAGGATCTCACAACTGAGAAATGGTTTTTCTACTGAAATTATATACAAACCATATGTGCCTGACAACATCACTAATTTAGATGTTTTCAATGATGACCAATAGATACTGCACATTATGGCTAATCCTCACATATTCAAAGATGTTTGCATAGAATAGGATGAGCATGATCAGGCTCTACATGAGGTATCTAGTGCCAAGAAAATAATATTCCTAAAGGTGTGGTGTCCCTAGAGAATTTATATGACCTACATAATTCATTTAAAGGACCAAACAAGACAAAGACTCGGAGTTCAAAGTTATCATTTGAACAAATCAAGCTAGGAAATCAAGAAGATCTGAAATATGTAAACCTTTGTATGTGTTGTTCTCGATAAGAACGATGGGTGTTTATCTACCTATTCAAACAATATTGTGATGTGTTTGCATGGATATACAATGATTTAAGGACAAATGGTACTCATATTATCGAACACATCATTCATATAAAAGAAGGGGTAAAACCTTTATAGAAGAAACTAAGAAAAGTTCATCCAATGTTGGAACCCCTCATCCAAAAGGAATTGAGAAATTTTTTGGATGATCAGATCATTTTTAAAGTCAGGCACTCCATTTGGATTTCAAATTTGGTCACAGTTAGAATGAATTCTGGTGAAATAAGGCTATGTGTATCTTTTTGCAATCTCAATCGGGCCTCTAATAAAGACAACTGTCTAGTGCCATCCATCGAACAGATCCTCCAGAGAGTATCTAGGTCTAAGATTTTTTCGCTACTAGATGGTTTATCTCGTTATAATCAAGTGCTAGTAGTGAAACCTAATCTATTGAAAACTACCTTCATGTTCAAATGGGGAACATTTACTTTCAACAGGATTCCATTCAAACTTAGGAGTGTTGGTGCCACTTTCCAAAGAGAAATGGACATTTATTTCCATGGCCTTATTGGTCATACCGTAGTTGTTTATTTAGATGATGTTACTATGTTTTCAAAGAGAATATAAAATCATGTACATCATCTAAAATAGATATTTGAGAGGTGTTGAAAGTATGGGATTTCTCTTAATCCCAAGAAAAATATTTTCGATGTGTCTAAAGGGACTCTCTTATGGCACATCATTGCAAAGAGTGGAATTAAAATTTACCTTGAGAGAGTCATATTCATTAGATAGATCCCATTTCCAGTGAATAAGAAGGCTATGTAGTCTTTCTTAGGAAAGATAAATTTCCTAAGAAATATAATCTATGATTACACTTAGATAGTTAAGACTATATAGGAGAGGATTAAGAAATATGTAACATATAAATGGGATAAATGGGAAAAGGATGCTTTCTCTCAAATAAATCAGAAAACTGTTGATGCACTTGCATCATTCAGTCCATACTATGGCAAATACTTCTCACTTTATACCTTCTCTTTGAACTTGTTGGTTGCGACCGTATTGACTCAAAAGGATGTTGAGTTAAATGAGTAGCCTATTTATTTTATGAGTTCCAGCCTAAAAGGGCAAGAATTAAGTTACCCTACCATCAACAAACAAGCATATGTTGTATACAAGGAACTTAAGTATTTCAGGCCTTATATTTTAAAAGCTCACAATATCGTATTTGTACCTCTTCCAGCAGTAAGAACATTGTTCGTGCAGCAGGAGTTGTGTGAGAAGAGGGAAAATTGGATGACCTCCTTACAAGAATATGATTTGGAGTTCAAACGAGTTCATACCATAAATGGTTATGGCCTTTGTAAGCTAGCAACTAAAGGAAGATATTATCCTAAGCAACATATTATATGGTGGGAGTAGGAAATAGCAATTAACATGTCCCCCAATCCACGTCTATAGCGCCATGGTATGATAACATACAACAATTTATAGAGCATGGAACCTTTCCCGTGCACCTATCAAATAAATAGAATAGGGAAATCCACTTAAAATCTCTATCTTACTAATTAGTTCATGGAGGGATTTTCAGAAAGAACCACAACATTGTTTTGTTAAGATTCCTTGAGCTAGAGGACACAAAGAAGGTACTCAAAGACTTTTACAATGGATAAGGATGTGGTCACTATGCGAGAGACATTATACAGCATAAAGTTATGAGGGTTGGTTATTATTGGCCCATGTTATTCAAAGATGCTCACACTTATATTCACAAGTGCCTAGCTCATCAGAGGTGCATCAACTGAGATCAGAGGTCAGTCACCCCACTACTACTCGTAGCAGTTGAGGAACCTTTCCAACATTGTGGCCTAGATGTTATTGGATAATTTTATCCTCATTCATCAAAGAAACACTCATATATTCCAACAATGACAGACTATTTCACTAGGTCGTCAGAAGCAGTTCCCTTGAGAGAAGTAAATGACTAGGAAGTCATCCACTTTTTGCAACATAATATTATAACCAGGTTTGGCATTCCAACATCACTTGTCTTTGATAATGTGATTTAATTTTCATCATTTAAAATTTATGAATTAGCATTAGGAAATGGGATTGTATTAAAACATGAATCTAATTATTACTTACGGGAAAATGGTTCGGTTGAATCGACAAATAAAAGTATTATCTACATAATCAAGAAACCCATCTTCTATGAGAAAAGGAACTAGTATAATGCATTGACCAATGCATTATGGGTTGACTGTGTAACTCCTAAGCCTTCCCTAAATACCTCGCTATCTCTGGTTTATGGTAAAGAAGTTATCTTTCTCCCGAACATGTATCTTCCAGCCTTGCAACTCTCTTAAGAGTCACAAGGTAGACCTTGCCTTTTCGTTCAAAGCAAGATAGACACTTTACTCAAACTCGAGGAAGAAAGGATCAATCTGAAAGAGATGTTTTTTGGTCACCAAAACCATGTGAAACACTGGTTTGATAAAAAATCAACACAAGAAAATATTTTTGGTGTGGGTGACCTAGTACTGAAGTGGGATAAACCACATGAAGAAAAGGGAAAACACACGAAGTTCCAGCCTTACTGGATCATACCTTTCACCATTGAATAAAGGCTCGGTTATAATACACTCAAGATGAAATCCTTACACGAGAGGATTGAACCCTATTAATTTTAGGTATGTTCTATGATTAGAGCAATTTATTTCAATTTTCACAGTTACCTCCATAATGTTTCGAGATTAGCAATCACATCAGCATTAAAGTAAACTACAGATGGAAGATAAACATAAATCAGAGAGGACAAGCCAAGACAAGAGAACACAAGATGTCACACTAGCCAGGGACAAACTCTAATTTGGGGAAACCCTTGATCAATTATTCGTATATGTTCTTCAATAGTTCAACAAAGAGAGAGAGAGAGATAGTACATTTACAACAAAAGTCATCACTTTGACTTACCTGGATAAGAGCATAGATCATCTCTAAGAAGATGATACATGAGATCAGTTGAAGACATATTGCTTCAAGTAATTCTCCAAGGTGATTCTGTCACCTCTTATTGTGCTGAATTTGTAATCATGCTACACCTCACCACGTTGCACCATGTTGCACCCATCATCACTATGTTGCATCTCATCACGCTTCATTAATCATGACTGTACCCATCACTGTACTACATTGTGTTCCATTGTTGCACCATGTTGCCATCTTGACCTATGTGTTGGCTGCACCTTGCTTGCTTGTTGTCCCCAGCATGCTTCTCTCCTTCGAAGACAGATGCTCTGACTATTTTGGCAATTATCGCTAGTTCTGGCAGTTCCAGCTGTTGCCGGTAGTTCTAGCAGTTCCAGTTGTTTTCGCTTTTCCAGCAGTTCCAGTAGTTTCGACATTTCCATCTTTTCCTTCTTTTCTGGCAGTTCTGACTTTTCCGGAATCTCCATCTTTTCCAGCAGTTCCGGATTTTCCAGTAGTTTTGGCTTTTTTGGCAGTTTTGGTAGTTCTGGCTTTTTCAGTGTTTCCAGCTTTTTTGGTGGTTCTGGCTTTTCTCGCAGTTCTGGCTTTTCTAACAGTTCCAGATTTTTCAGCTTTTCTGGCAGTTCCAGCATTTCTGGAAATTTTGGATTTTTTGGAAGTTCTAGCTTTTTTGGAAGTTCCAGTAGCTGTGCCTTCCCCATAGTTCCGACTTTTCTAGCAGTTCCAACATTTCTGGCATTTCCGGCTCTTCTAGCAGTTTCATCTTTTTTAGCTTTTCCGGCTTTCTACCTTCTAGATTAGGGAAACTTTATTGCTTAGGATCTCTCCTCCTACTAAAACCCAAAGACAAGTAGAGAGAGGAAGAGATCCTGAGTGTGTTGAAATGAATTGAAGGCCACTTCTATTTATAGTAAAACTTTGAGCACATGTGGGGTTTATTTGGTTGCTGGTCAACATTGACAAATTGTCTTATAACGCAAATAAATTCATAACTCCAGGAATACTTATCGGAATTGGATGATATTTAGATCAATCCTACACCTCTTAATGAGTGGGATCTAAGAAAAACATCAACTATTATAAATAAGATGACCCACATGGAGTTTGGCCCTAGTTTCCAATTTTAACACTCCCTCTCAACTAGGGAGAACTCCATCCGTTGATCCATATGTCTGACTGTACTATCTCTGCCATGAGTGCCCTGTACTACTCTGCTTTTCTCTGACCTAATGAGCTCTACTCTGCTCTACTCTGCTTTGATCTTCTGAGCTCTACTCTGTTGAACCATGAAGAAGAATTGATCGAGAATGTCTCATACCATTCTCTACTGACCCAAAGTTAGTTTCATCTAAAGAGAGTGTGTCACATCACTCTTATTGACCCAAAGTCAGTTCTATTGATCCCAGATCAATATCACAAGAGAGTGTCTCAAACCACTCATACTGATCCCAGATCAGTTTCATTGATCCCAAATCAATGTCAGAAGAGAGTCCCTCAAACCACTCATACTGATCCCAAATCAGTTTCATTGATCCCAAATCAATGTTACAAGAGAGTGTTTCAAACCACTCGTACTAATCCCATATCAGTTTCATTAATCCCAGATCAATGTCATAGGAGAGTGTCTCAAACCACTCATACTGATCCCAGATCAATGGAGGTCATCCTAGCATAGGGAGTACAGTAGATACAACGATGCATCCATCGATAGTACTATTATGGTCCCTATCCTCATTTCCCTACTGATTGATCAGATGAAAGGTATTTCCCATTAGTCCTAGATTGCATGGGTAGGATGCCTTGACAGGAGAACTAATCATCCTGTCCACAGGAGAACGAATCATCTTGTCAGTGGATGCCACAGAGAACTAATCATCCTCGCCCACAGGAGAACTAATCATCCTTTTCCACAGTTGCCACAGAGAACAAATCATCCTGGCCCACAGGAGAACTAATCATCCTATTCCATAGTCACCACGGAGAACAAATCATCCTGGCCCACACGAGAACTAATCATCTTGTTCCATAGTGCACCACTAGGTGAGGGTGAGTCTCCCTGTGGTCGTATGTTTCTCCAGTAAGTACCCCACGCCCCCCGAGAGCTCCCAAAGCTCAATGCATGAAACATGCAGGACCCTTATAAGAAGGTCTCTCAATGAATCCAAGTCATTCGAGAAAGACACATATTTGACCTTCCCCGGGGCTTTGACAAAATGTCTACGACCTGTACATCAGTGTCAAGGCGATGGAGCCTCCTCACTCATTGACTTACCATATCGTAGATAAGGTAGTATATGATGTCTATCTACTGGAGAAATCATCGAATACATGATTCCTCAATAATCAAATCCCCCCTCTAGATGTCACATGGAATCATAGTGGTATTCATCATGTGTACAGACAACTCACTTAAGAGCTTCTGCAGCCATGCAGCTTCACACAAGAACATACTCATAGCTATGTATTCGGTCTCGGCGGTGCTTATAGCAACCGACTCCTAATTCCTGCTCATCCATGATATCGAAGTAGAATCCAAAGAGAACCAGCAATGAGAAGTGCTCTAGAGATCCTCCACACTACCTTCCCAGTCAACATTCGAATATTCATTCGGTTTCATATTTCCAGCAGTGTATCTCAATCCATGAGAGATTGTGCCCCGAAGATATCTTAGAAGATTCTTGGCACTAATCCATTGAGGCTCAACCAAATATGAGCTCACCATGCTAACTGCAAAACATATGTCTGGACGAAATTTCACCAAGAACATCAACACTAATGAGTTTATGAGACTCAGAGGCATTTCCCAAATATGGTCCGACATCAATACCATATAACTTCTAAAAGTTAAGATCCTTGAGGTAGTCACAAGATTGCAGTTTATCATTCCACATCCGAGATCCAACTCCCTCTTACTTCTGTAAATGAGAGGGTTTGCACCTGTCAGAAATAGGTCGTCCTCATAAGGTGCTGGTATGAGAGGTTTGTCATCCACAACCTTCGAGTAATGGTTTGGATCGGTTTCACTCCTAGTGAATTCAGCTTCATCAGACAGCTATCAATCCTCTCATACTGTGCTCGGGGTGTTTTGCTTCAAGCCATAGAGGGATTTGTTCGACCTGTATACATGAGATTCTCGATCATGAATCTCAAACTCCTCGAGTTGTTCCAAACCTGTCGACCTGCTGCATGAGGCAAATGGTCCCCTTATAAGATTTTTCTTCGGTACATCTAAGACATGTACCTTCATGCTTTACTCGAATTCAGACATCCCTATCACCATTTGACTCACATCAGGTAGGGCCCCATAGCTAGACCTTCGATGTTATAGATGCAATATGTCAATTGACATGATCTCTAATTGACCATCCTGCAACTTGATACAAATTTCCAACCCTGAATCCATGAGGAAAAGAATCTTTGACAATTATATTTTTTAACACGTACCATTCCATGGATGAAAGCCACCCTGAAACCTTTGACTTCCATTTCCGAGATGGACACGAGGTTCTTCTTACGATCAGGTACATAAAAGAGATTTTGTAAATGAATCGAGTTACCCTTATTCAGTTGAGAGTTAACATTCCCTACACCCTTTCCGAGATAGGTGGCATCGGTCACAAGTATAATCCCATGATTGTTTCCATCTCTACCAAATT
Organism: Pinus taeda; assembly: GCA_000404065.3. Taxonomy (NCBI): domain Eukaryota; kingdom Viridiplantae; phylum Streptophyta; class Pinopsida; order Pinales; family Pinaceae; genus Pinus; species Pinus taeda. The sequence goes on along the minus strand of APFE030225574.1, from coordinate 58,352 downwards.
AGATAGTGTACCCATCTATCTGATGAAGTGCCTTGAAGAGTGTAATCTATAAGTTATATTCCCAAATAATTTGAAGGAGAGGGCCAATACAATATAACACTTCTTTATCTTATCATAGACATTATTTGATTCTCCATACCTTCGGTTCCTTTCTTTCTATGAAGAGTCGGCCATTTCCTTGATGACTTGCATTGCCTGTGATTCTTTTAATCATTGAATATGTCCCTGGGATGATTGTTATCATCATCAAGTGATGTGTCCCTGCCATTCGAACACTCCTTCACATAATGGTCGAACGCGTTATCTGCCTTTCCTTCCACCCTGAGATCTGGTCTTCCAATGAAGTTATCTTTAGGTAGGCCATATTCCGTTGCGTAATTATGATAATATTATCTTCTTCGACTTCACCCTTGGTGAATTTGAAGAGGGATGAGGAATCCATTGACACTTTTGTCCTTTCCCACCTGTCTTTGGTGATTTCTCTTTCACTCTTGCTTGGGCATTGTCTTCACCTCACCTGTAATACCATGTTAATTTTAGGTATGTTCTATGCTTAGAGAAATTTATTTAAATTTCCACAGTTCGCTCCGTATCCTTTCAAGATTAGCAATCACATCAACATTAAAGTAAATTGCAAATAGAACATAAACATAAATCGTAGAAGACAAGCCAAGACAAGAGGACACAACATGTGGCGCTAGCCATGGACAAACCCCAATGTGGGGAAACCCTTGATCAATTATTCTTATATGTTCTTCAATAATTCAACAGAGAGAGAGAGAGAGAGTACGTTTACAACAAAATTCAACACTTTGACTTATCTAGATAAGAGAATAGATCATCTCTAAGAAGATGATACCTGAGATTAGTTGAGGACATGTTGCTTCAAGTAATTCTCCAAGGTGACTCCTTCACCTATAATTATGTTGCATTTCGTCATCATGCTGCACCTCACCATACTGCACCATGTTGCACCCATCATCACTATATTTCATCTCATCGCACTTCATTAATCATGACTGTACCCATCACTATACTGCATTATCTGCCATTATTGCACCATGTTGCCATCCTGACCTATGTGTTGGCTGCACCTTGCTTTATTGTTATCCCTTTCATGCTTGTTGTCCCTAGCATGCTTGTTGTCCTTAACATGCTTGTTGTTGCATGCTAGTTTTCCCTTGCATGCTAGCTGTAGCATTGCATGCTTGGTTTATTTTCTGCTAAGTACCATGCAACTATCTCAATGTTAGTTAGTTGTCCCTTGCATGCTAATCTTCTTCGAATACATATGCTCCGACTATTTCGGTAGTTCCTAACAGTTCTAGCAGTTCGATTTGTTGCTGGTAGATCTGGTAGTTCCGGTTGTTCCTGACAGTTCTGGCAGTCCCGACGTTTCTGGCTTTTCCAGTAATTCCAGCTTTTTCAGCTTTTCCGGATTTTCCGACAGTTCTGGATTTTCCAGAAGTTCCGGCTTTTCTGGCAGTTCTAGCTTTTCCGACAGTTCCGGCTTTTCTGACAATTCTGGCTTTTCTGGCATTTTCGACTTTTTCGGCAGTTCCAGCTTTTTCAGCTTTTCTAGCTTTCTGCCCTCTGGATCAGGGCAATGTCATTCCTTAGGATCTCTCCTCCTACTAAAACCCAAAGACAAGTAGAGAGAGGAAGAGATCCCAAGTGTGCTGAAATTACTTGAAGGCCAACTCTATTTATACTAAAACGTTGAGCGCATGTGGGGTTTATTTGGTTGTTGGCTCAACTTGACGAATTGTCTTATAATGCAAATAAATTCATAACTCCATGAATACTTATCATAATCGGCTCATCTTTAGATCAATCCTACACCTCTCAATAAGAAGGATCTAAGAAAAATATCAATTGCCATTAATAAGATGACCCACATGGAGTTTGGCCCTAGTTGTCATTTTTAACAAACCTCTTTCTGTAAATGGATGACATTTGAAGCATTTTTTTAAATAGCAGGTACATGTTTCTCTTTTCGTATAGTTGTAAGTGTATTGTGTTAGTCATGTCGTGTCTTGTCGTGTTTCTTGGTTATTATACATAAATAAGACCCTCGTGTAAAAGTGCATGGCTTGAAATGGCTTTATGGTGTAATAAAATAGAAGTGTGACAACCACAATGCTTGGGTTTTTTCATTCTCCTTCTTTCTTTGGGAAAATTCCATAGGTTGAGCTAAGTCCAAATGGAAAATATGACTCATCCAAAATGATAACCTTGAGGGAACCTATTAGATCCATGCTTATGATAGTATATAAACTACTCAACTTGGTATATAAGGGATAAGGGGAAAATTTAAAGCAAGAAAAGCAATATCAAAGGTCTATAATACTTCTCTGAAGGGGCAATATCATGTACTCTCAATAAGTCAATATCCCTCTTCTTCCCATTGAAAATAATAAGTTTTGATGCATAGTCCTATTAAATACTTAAATAAAGGGTGAAAGAAGAGAAAGGCTTCCTACGTAGGGAGGTGAAGCAAGCAACTTTGCTAGGGTATTGTCCAGGCTCGCTGGTAGCAAAGAAATATTTGTAATGCTGAAGTGACTTCGTCGGGGTACTATCCAGGCCTGTTGGCAGTGTAGAAGCACGAGATATGAAAACTCATACTATGAATATCAGGAACTCATCGCGCATATTACCCTTTCCTGGATTGAAACAATTGCGATACGATGTATCTTTTGTGTGTTAAACCAAGTAGAAGAAAGTGAGATGTTATGTATATAACCAAGTCGAAAGGGGGGAATCAAGGAAATCAATACTTCCTAAAGGTTTGACCCTTTAACCGGAATATATTCCTATACAAAGAAGTTGAAGGTTGCCCATTGTGTCACCAAGTGTTGTCACTACTACAACACCCTCCAAACATTTCACTACATTCAAATTTTGGAGCCTACTATCACATTCATATCGAGTGTCACATTGATCTTCAAGTGTTTTATCATGTTATTCTATGTGTTTCAAGTGTTGTTGCATGTTCTCAAATTTCATCACATTGATTAGAACATATTTAAGTGTATTTCATGATTGTAACATATTTGTGATTATAAAACGACACATTTTGGTCACAATCGCACATACTTCACTCGTTGTACTTGGGAAATGCATGAAAAGTGGAATTTTAATGTACACTTATCATTGTTCAAGGTTGTATGAGTTCTCTCGATGATTTGGTATGTGTCGCATATGGTTTTATGTCCAAAATCATTATGTTCACACATCACCCTTTATCCCAGACTTAGACAAATTTTAGTTGCAAAATGAGCCCACCAAGGTTAGGAGCGCAAAAGAACACTCTCAAGCCTTGAGCAGAAATCCTTCGTTGTTTAGAAGTGTGTCATGCACCCTCAAAGAGAAAAAATTACACTCCTTAATCCCTTTCCCCTTCCTCTTTCTGAATTACGCCCTTCAAGAAACTAAGTCTTCCTTTGAGCGCACTCCTTTGACTCAAAGAAGTGTGCCCTCCTTGAGTGCATGAGCACACGTTGAAGGCCTCAAATCCAACCCTTTAGCCTTCCACAATATTCCATGCACCCTCTTGACCCTTGGAGTTCATGAACGCACTCCAAAGGAATTAAACTTCACCCTTCAACCTTCATACTTGTGCCATGTGCCCTCCTAAGCCTCGTGAGCACATGAGCACACCTTGAAGGCTTGAATCCTCTATCCTTTAGCCTTTACGAGCGTGCATTGATCCCTCCTTCTCTGCCTTAAGTGCACAGTTCACCTGGGAAGTATGAAGCCTTTCCCTTTGTCCTTTGGACTTGCACCCTGTGCCCTCCTTCTCTCCCTTGAGCGCACAGTGCACTTGGGAAGTCCGAAGCCTTTCCCTTCGTCCTTCATACTTAAATTTTATTTTTATAGGAAGGGTATGAGAATTTTTATTATTTCCATATTTTCCTTTGTTATTTTTTGTTTGATTGGAATAATTTCAAATTATTAATTAACTTTAAATTATTGAGAGAATGAAAATTCACATTTTAGATTGAATTTAATGTGTATTCACATTTTTATTAATATAATTTTCGATTAATTTTATACATGAATTTTATAACTTGTATATTTTTATATTTAACAACTTACTTTCAAATAAATTTGTCTATTAAATGAGGTTTAATTTTTAGTTCATATTTTTAATTTACTTTGTATCCTCTTGTGAATTATTATTTTTATAAAAAAAGTGTCACTATGTGTTTAAACTTTCTCTTCGCTGTATGATTTTATTACTTCTCTTATCTCTTTATGTGTTTAATGATCTCATAGATCAATTATTAAAATTCTAAGTTTTTTTTAATTTTGTGGTCATTTGATTTTAGTTGGTTCTTTCACTTATTAAATATGTAAACATAATATTTCTATATTAAAAAACTATTTGTGAAACAATTTACTAGTCTAATCTTTAGTTTTAAATGTTAAATAATAATGTCACATTACAATAGGTTTTGGATCACTATTTCATCTTCCACAAATCCTTATCTATCCTCCCCACCACTTAAACCCCACAAATTAATAATAATAATATATTTAAGGTCATGGGCAATCTAGACACCAAATTGGTGTATGAGACTCCCTTGTTTGTGGAAAAGGGGACCCACTTCCTCAATTATTTAATTTTGAAAGTATACACAGGCTTAGATACTCTACCTCCCTCTAGGAAATACATGCTCTCAACCATTAGGCCCACTCAAAACAAAATCATACAAAGTCAACTTAAAGGCATTTGCTACAACTGTGATAAGAAATATTTTCTTTGACATAAATGTAAGAAGAAAAACTCTTTAAGGTAATTTCAAAGGACATTTCATATTATTATTGTATTTATATATTCAATGAATATCAATTCATATATTTGATACATTCCCCCATATGCTCTACAATATTTGGAAGCTTAGATATCCCTTTATGTCTTGAATTGTATTTCTATTCCCCAAATCCTCATATTGGTCGAGTACAACAATCAACCAAAATTTGTCCTCTAAGTTGATTGTGGCAACATCCATAGCTTCATGTATCATTATGTGTAGCCCAAGAAAAACACCAGTATATCCATGTTGTTCACAACCTTCAAATCATTATTACTATTGGAGGTTATACAAAATGTAGTGGTCATTGTGAAAATGTGAGACTCCTAATGGGTGTTATTCCTTGAAACCCACATGTTTTCTATTGAAATGTGTGGTTGAGATATTATCTTTGGTGATAAATGGTTAGGGACTTTAATTCCTTATCACCATGGATTTCCATAATCTATACATGAGGGGATCATGGTTAATTTATTTAACTCAACACATATAGCCTCTCACTTATCCTATGCCTATTTCACCATTTGTTTTCCAAAAAAAAAACAAATAGAAAATATTGTTCAATAATTTCTATTCATTTCCATCATTTTCCCAATACTAAGCTTCCTTATTCACTTGCTATCATGTTCCTCAAGGTACAACACACATGTAATATTCATCCTAACTTTTGAGTTCTCAAAAATCTAAAACTCCAAGTGAAGCTCCTCATTCTAGTCATTGATATCCATTTGAATGAGTTCAAGGGTGCTTAATTCTTTAGAGAAGTTAGCCTCTACTCGATCTATCATCAAATTTGCATGAATGAGGTAGATATTACTAAAATTATTTTTCACATTCACTAAGGACATTACAAAATCTTGGTGATTCCCTTGATCCTTTTCCATGCGCATTCCTTGTTCCAACATCTAATAAACATCAGAAGATGAGGATTATGTTTTACAACTACTTTAGTATCTATATTTATATGAATTGGAATATTTAGACCATATTGTTAGTGATGAATGTGTGAGTGTGAACCTAAAGAAAATTGAAGCAATGAAGGAATGGAATTACTCTAAAACTCTTAAAATTTTAAGATGTTTTCTTCATCTCACTAGTTATTATAGAAATTTTATAAGGAAATGTGATAATATTGTAACTCCACACACACCCTTGATTAAAAAAATGCTTTGAGACAAAATGATGTGGAAAACTTGAAGAATTCCATCTATGTTCCTGATACTCTTTCTAATCTACTTCACTAAAACTTGTGTTGGAAGGTGGTGGAGCAG
>APFE030225532.1:5758-28538 GCA_000404065.3 Pinus taeda | reverse complement strand
ACATAGGTCAAAAGGAGAGTGTCTTGTAATATGGATTCACAATAAAAAATGATGGTCAATGGTAATCTAAAATGGCCTTGAACGCATTGGAAGAAAAGTACTATAGTTGTAGATGCAACAATAGTTTTGTTGAATGCTATGAAAAGTTAAAAACTATCATCTTGGAAAATCTGCATATTGCCACAAATATGCAATCATGTTTCCATTGAATAAAGAAATCCATGGTGAAGGATTCTTAAGCTCAAATGTAAACATTTTTGGATGTAATTGGCTGATACCCATCTCTGAATCGGGTATTATAATATCCAACAGTGAGCTCAGAGCATGGGATCTAGCTCCATAATGCCAATGTATTTCAGCCACTTTGCCAGAAAGCTTGACACCAATGCCACGGAAAATGTCTTCAACTATTGTTAGGATTCTCTCTCCATGATCAAGAAGCATACCCGAATACCACTCAAGGAAATAGTCACCATAAGGAGTATTTCAGTCACCATCTCTTCTAAAAAATGATGTGTCCTCAGGCCATTTGTTGTAGTGGCCTACATCACCTGGGCCCCCATTACCCCATTCCTTCTTGCCAGCAGCTTCAACTACAAATTTAAGATTAGAGACCATATACTGCAATACAAGGACATTCAAATTAGTTAATAAGGGACATTGACCCCAACAAATTTATAAAGTTATATAGCAGCTATACATATGTAGATATATAAGAAAGGTAAGATGAAACTATGCTCTGTAGAATGTAATTTAATTTTTTTTTTTATACCTTATCATAACACTGAAATGTTCCAATCCCCGGGAATCTCCATGTACCATTACTCTCATGATAAGATGGATACCTTAGCTCTCCCACAGGAACCGTTCCCACTTGAATTTCATGTATTATCATGGACAAATCACACCCATGTAGTGATATCTGTTAGAGGTATGGCTAACAAATTTGCATATAGGGTGATGGGACTTGGGTTTAGTGAAATGTGGAAATATACAGAGAAAATTGCAATGAAAAAATTGAGTATTGGGTCTCAAAGACTCAATGGTTTTATGAGCAAAAACCTTAGTCGCAAATTACCCTAAACCAATAACAGATCAAGAGGATGAAGCTACAAAAGAAAAGGCACTAACCAAACGGAGTACGAAAAAACAATGAGAGGGAAGACATAGTGAAGCATGGGTCAAAATATTTTCAGAATTTGGAGGGATTTCCAAGAAAGCCAAATGCAGAAAATGGCGTGAATGGAAGAAGCCATGAGAATATTGGAGAGCCAATATGATAAGCTTAATCCACAAGGATGGAAAGAAAAATAGAGGATGAGAAAACACTCACAAGGAAGCCATAGAGAATCACAAGTCAAAATGGGCTTAGAAATTCGAGGGTTTTTCGAGATGTCCAATTGCAGAAAATAGGTAGAATTAAATTAAGTGATCAGAATGTGGGAAGATTGGAGAAAACATCTAGAATGGAAAGACATGATGAGAATGATGGAGGACCATTCAAAGGGACACATTACATTATCCAATGAGCAGATGACAGTTCTGAATGTTGTTCAAGAGGGGAATATGTATTTCTTTCAGGCTCTGTAGGCACGAAAAGATCTATCTTCTTAATTTTGTAGTAAAAATATTGAATAAATTGCATGGTCCAGGCTCTGTCTTTGTAACAACCTCAGTAGGGATTGAAACATGCCATTTGAGTGCCATGACTCTACATTCCTTTGCTAGAGCTCCACCATTTATTGTGATTGAGAAAGGACTTTTGAAACTGATTGAAAAGAAAAACAAAAATGTTAACAGATGGAAAAATGGCAAGGCATTGGTTATGGATGAGATAAGCATGATTGATGGAGTTTTTTTTATTAGTTGAATTATGTTGCCAATAATCTGAGGCAACCATTGAATGAGAAAGGGGTGTGGGGTGGGTTGCAACTGGGTATTTGGCACAAAATTACTTCTTAGCCATTGGACCAAAACCTGTATTAATACATAGAAAAACAAGCGCTGATCATTAAGGCTGGGCTAAAATAGATTATAGTCGAAGAGAGCATCTTCTTCATCATTGCACTTCCTAGAGATTTGAACCCTCATCCTCTTGGGCACACTCATGATGCCCCTACTCCATACAACCTTATTAAGTTTCACATCAAGCCTCACATCGGTGGTTCCCATAGCCTTTGTTGGTTCCCATAACATTTTGGGAAAATTTCCCGATCTCTTTAATGAACTTTGGAGCCATTTAATTAAAATTATAGCCATGGAAGCACTTGTGAAGATTGAAGGTGTGCTCCTTGGTCACGACCTTGGCCATGTAGCTCTTGCCCTTCTCCACCATCCTACCAACTGCTTGCCATTGGACCAAAACCTTGCCCTTCTCCACCATCCTACCACCTGTTTTCCATTGGACCAAAACCTTGCCCTTCTCCACCATCGCCCTGCAACTGTTTCCCTTCTCTACCATCATGCCACCTGCTCGACATTGGACCAAAACCTTACCCTTCTCCACCATTGTGCCACCTACTCACCATTGGACCAAAACCTATATAAATATATAGAAAATGAAGCCTTGATCACTAAGGTTGGGGCCAAAAAATATTATAGTAGAATAGAGCTTCTCTTAAGCATCTTCTTCATCATTGCGCTTCTTGGAGATTTGAACCCCCATCCTCTTGGGCACACTCTTGATGCCCTTGCTCCATACAACCTTATTAAGCCTTACATCAAGCCTCACATCGGTGGTTCCATAGCCTTTTGGGAAAATTTCCTGATTTCTTTAACAAAATTTGGAGCCATTTTCTTAAAAATTTAGCAATGGAGGAGCTTGTGAAGATTGATGGTGTACTCCCTAGTCACAACCTCAGCCCTGCAGCTTTTTCTCTTCTCCACCATCGTGCCACTTGCTAGCCTCCACTCTACTTCGAGTCTTCTCTAGGATCCTCTACTAAACCCTAAAATGTAAAAAGAAGCATAATATATGGTCTAAGTTTCATTTATGAGAGGTTTATCCAACGGTGTCAAACATTTTAATCATCTAACAACAAATCAGAGGGATCATAATAAGACATGTAAGATAAGAGGGGATTTGATTTCAAAATGGAACTCCTTACGATGTAAATATCCTTACAATGCCTTAGCACAATTACATTTGGAACTAAACATCCATATAACATTTAGGAAGCATAAAACCTATACAACTATGTTTATGTCTTATTTAGTTTTCCACTTCTATCTTGTTTTTCTTTATTACTAAAGGTACTAAATTTTATTCACACAACAAATTGTTACAATTGGTAATATAATATAATAATTATTTTAATATGAAAAAATAAATTTTTATATATATCATTTTATATATTTTTAAACTTATATAATAATTTTATATTATTAAATATTTAAATTATATAATTTAACAGATATAATTTTCCTATATATATTCTTAATATTATTTAATTTTTTTATAAATTATTTAATTTAAAATATAATATTATTATAATAGACGGCAAATAAATAGCCTTTTATTTATCACTTTTATTTTTATGGTAACTATTTGTAACCAAATTTTTTTGACAAAAGATTTTATTTTTTATTTAAAAAAAAACTAGAGTTATTAAGTTTTTATAATTTGTAAAGCTTTTAATAAAGTACCCCATTCTATTTATACATTCAAAATTAGGAGATAATAAAAGTAGTTCCTTGAGACTGTATCTACCAAGAGATACTAAAAGGTCAAGAAAACCAACCTCTTAAGTAAAAGTAGTTCCTTGAGACGGTATCTTCTAGCACTCGCTGCACGCGTCTTCTGCACCTTGGCCTCTCCTCAGGCACTTCTCTCAGCAGCTTTACTAACGCCTCTTTTGCAGCCTTATTGATACTTAGAAGAAGATATCAAGCGAACAACTCAACTTGGAGTAAAAAGGTGCGCGAAGCTTTTATTAACTCAAAAGGGAAACTTACAGAGCATTACAATATGAAAACAAGAAATCTCAGAGTTTTGAAGCTCTCAGTTCAACAACGCGTGCTTGTCTTCTGCCGATTTCTTATTTTATAGACTCTTTTTTTTTTTTGTTTTGGACATGACACAAATTGGAAATAATTGAGGGTATTGTCTGCATTTCCATAGTCTGATGATGTCTACTCAATATTTCAGTACAATAATTCAAAAGCACATTAAGGACAATGATTCGAAGTGGAAATATTTGAGGGTCCTGTCGGCATTGCCATAGTCCAACGGTGTCTACTAAATATTCCAGTACAGTAATTCAAACTTTCAACTATTTACAAGGAATCTAAGGACTATCACCATGGTCCCTTAGGGCTGCAATCTAAGTCATAATCATCGAACTCATCAGAAGATTAACTCTCTCGAAGACATGCTTCCTCCATTATCTTTAGATATTTTTCTTCATAGTCCGGCTCGGCAGGGTCTTGAGCATCTTGGTACACATATAAAAACAAATTGTCCTTTCCTTTTGAATATGTTGTTGTTGTAGATGTTGTAGCTGCTTTAGAGGATTGTCCTACTTCCAACTTTATTCGATCTTTGTAGGGATGATGGCTTTGGTAGGGTAACTTGAATGGGTCATCTTTCTTTCTCCATCTATTGATGTAAGATGTAGGATTTATCTCAATATCTAAGAAAAAATATTTATGTGCTTTTGAGAAAGCTGGTATCTGTAGCACTGGTAGTTCTATTCCATCCAATAATTCCCATTTAAAAATCTGGAACATACTAGTAGCTGTTTCGATGGTGTGTTGTACCCAGATTTTGCAGTGATCACTAACACCTTCCTTTTCTTGCCATCCAAATTGAAAATTAAATGTTGTGCATACCCTGGTTGATAATAATAGACTAATCAGACATATAATATCTGCAGTCCAATTTCCTGAACTTACTCCAATTGTGATTAGTGCCTTTTGATTCACAGAAAACTTTAAAACTGGATACTTCCCTTGTGATTCGGTCAACTTTTTGATAATATGAATTTTTTCAGCCAATTTTTGCATGGGAAATTCTTTTAACCACCCCAAAACTCTATTTACTTCATCCTTATTTTTTGCAAATGCAGAACTTTCTAAAAACTGATTTGCAAAAACCTATGAAAAGGGCTTTGGCTCAATAACATTCCTTATTTCTGGGTTATTAAAATCCCATGGTGTAGAAAAGATTTTAATATACTGTAGAGTTATTTCTACACATTGAGATTGTCTTTCAACCTGTTTCTTCTTGCAGTAACCGTTCTTGATTTCCCAATCTACAAAGGGCTCGAAATTTTCATACTGAGGAAAAGTATCTGAATGCATATAATCTGGATCTCTTCTTTGTAGATATGATGCTTCTATTTCCTCGAACAGATCTGGAATTCTTAAGGTCTATAAAAATTGACCAACTTCTATCTTGATGTTAACATCATCAAGGTCCATCATCTTAGCACTTGTAAAGATTTCAAATGCAAAATCAATACAACCAATCATTTGATAATAATTTAAAATTTGCAAGACCCAAATCATAGATTGAGTATACTATATGGACCATAAATCATCAAGTGTTCTAAAATATAATTTGACTTTCATATTTGGTAAAGAGTATACTTTTACCAATTCAGGATCCAATCCAAGAAGTGTGCCAATATTCCTTGATTGTTAGGCTTGACATTTTTGAATCCACTGGTTTCTTCGAAGCCTGAGTCCAATGACCTTTTTTATTTCTAGATAAAGATCTTCAACATGCTTCTTGAGAATTTTGAACCTTCTCGCCAAAGTGACAAGATTGTCCGGCTGATTTGGAATATCAAAAATACTTCCTCTAACTTTTGTCCGGCTGCGGCCAATTCTATGAGCTTTATTCATTTCCCTGGTAAGAGCATCGACAATATAGTTAGAATTTCCAAGAATCCATTCTACATCAAAATCATATTGCTGGAACCAAATTTTCCATGATAATAATCTTCCTCTTGCCATCTGTCTTGATAATTTTTCTGACAAGAAATATTTAAAATTCATTGAGTCAGTCCTAGTCAAGAATGTTCTTGGCGCAAGATATAATTCAATTTTTTGAATGCCATTAAATATTGCAAGAGTTTCTTTTTCAGCAGCAAAATAAATTTTCTGATTGGGGAGGAATTCTCCTAATGCATAGGCACATAATTCTTCTTCTTTGTTTTCCTCCTTTCTTTCAAAAAGAATAGCTGCCCAAAAATCATCTGAGGCATCTGTTTGTAAAATTAACAATCGTTCTCCTGGAGGCTACAATTTTGGCAGGGACTTACATTCTTCTTTCAGATTTTTGACAGCGGCAGTGGCTTGACTAGACCAACCTGATTTTCAATGCTTTCGAATAGGAGCATTTTTTTCAGATAGCCTGGGAATGTATTTATGGATATAATTCAAAACACCCAAAAATCTCTGAATCATTTTGGTATCTTTGAGTTCATCAAGGAACTCAGCAAGCTTTGTTAGCACATGTGGTTCCATTTGCATATGTCCATCGATTACATGAATTCCAAGAAAATCAATATCATTTTGGAATAACACAATTTTCTTTTCTGAGAGGACAATACCATGAGCTTGAACTTCTTGAAAAAATATTTCTAGATGAGCCAAATGTGTTTGTAAATCTGGACTATGGATTAAAATATCATCAATGTAAGTTACGATAAAATCGTACTTACCAAATATAAAATCCATTCTTTTCTGGAAGAAAGCATGAGCATTGTTTAATTCAAATGGAACAACTCTCCATTGGAAAAATCCTGCAGGGCATGTGAATGTTGTCTTATGTCTGTTTGCTTCTTCTATATGAATCTGGTAATAACCAAATTTCATATCAAATTTAATGAATATTTTACTCTTCCGAATTTTCTGCATTATTACTTTTTGACAAGGTAAAGGATAATGAAAGCTTTGAGTGATTGCATTCAATGGTTTGTAATTAATTACCATTCTTTCTTTACCTCGAACTATTTCGAAATGATTGTGAACCAAAAATGCAGAACATGAATAATGGGAAACACTCGGTTCAATCAATATCAATTTCAACAATTCTTCAATCTGTTTTTTGATTTCTTGTTCATCAGGAGTACAAGGAATTAACTTACCTTTCACTCCATTATCATGCATGGTCACAATTTCTTGCTTAGGGCTCTCCTTTTCCCAAAACTTCTGAGGGTCTTCTGAGCATCTTTTAACTAACCGTTGATATATAGAGATTTGTTCCTGAGTCCATTGCGGATCTATTACTGCTTTTTGTTTTGTTTTGAGAGCTTCCTTTTCTTCATAAATTTGCAGTACTTTCTACCAATCTTTGGAATCATTTTTTGGCTTTTTTGTGCTAGTCTTCTTCTGGCTTTTTCTTCTTACTTCAGAGTCTGCAAATTTTAATCTCGGAACAGAGATTGCTTATTTTTTGAAATTGAAGATAACTTTATCTTCGCTAATGGTCACAGGCAAAACAGAATTAATAAATGGCATACCCAGAATTAAACTAGCAGACGGGTTGTAATGTTGTATGGCAGATATCTTGAGAATCTTCCCACTTATTTTTAAAGAGATATTATCCACATAGTGAGTAAGATTAACTATACCTCCGATTGTTTCTGAAATCAGGATATTTTGGAGAGGTTTCCATAATCCTTTAAACAACGATGGTCTGGCAAGATTGTTTGAGCCACCGGTATCAATAAATGCATCAAGATCTATCCAACTATTTCTAACCTGCACGGAGACTGGTATATACAAAAGATTATTTGTTTTTAACATTTTCTTCAAAAAAGTTTGTTCTGCTGGTGGGTTGAATTCAGGAACTGGCATTGAAGATGTTTGTCCAATATTTTTCTGATATGGACAAAAAGAGTTTAACTGAGGGAGAATAGGGATAACCTGTTTTTCTTTGTCTTTCTTTGGTGGGAGAGACCAACATAAAGATTTTGTTTCATTGTTTTCAACACTGTCTGTGTCAGTCTCGAATTCTTCACTGTAATGAAGCTCTTCTTCTTCATCTTCAACTGAAAAATCATCAATAGAACAATCATAACAAATATTCATTTTCTGAACAGAATTGATTAACTCTTCATCTTCTGAAAAAGAAGCATCAGTTAACATATATGCATCTGATGGTTCTTCTTCTGATTGTACAACAGACCAATCATCACAAAATTCTTCAATATCTACACATGCTTTTAATTTACCGGATGTGCTTTTTGGACAAGCACGAGCATAGTGTCCTTCCTGTTTGCATATCAAACAACAATTGTTTTTGGTTCTCGGTTGTTTCCTCTTCTTTAGAAATATGAAATTTTTAAAAGGTCGTTTGGGATTTGCAATTTTCTTGGTATTGAATTTCCCATACCTTTTATGTTTTCTCCTTTTCTTAAATGGTGTCCATGGGAAAGCAGCACAACAAACATTGGCGCTGGGAGTTATGTCATGTGCTTGTTTTTGCTAACAAATATATTTGACTCTCTCTTTACACCTGAATAAAATATCTATCCAGTAAATCTGATCTATTGTTTTGCTTTGAAGCTCAATATCTTTAGAAATCAGATCTCCTAGATTTCCTGGTAATTTTGACAAAAAAGAATTTTTCTGAACTGAATCATTTGAATGATTTGCTTTGTAAACTTTGGCCATAAAATCTTGACCAAAAGCTTCAAGATATTTTAAATCTTTCAGTTCCATTCTAGCAAGGTCTGTAATGATTTGCTTCTTCTAGTCTATCGGCTCAGGGACAAACTATGTTTTCAGTAGTACCTCTATAGTAGAAAGTCCTGCTGCAATTACTGCTTGTCGTTCTGACTCAGGAGGTCCAATCCACCAGTCATAAACTATTCTAGCCACTCTTTTCTCTGCTAGAACAAATATGAACATATTATCGAGCTTTGTAGTTACTTGCATTTGGTATAACGCTCTGATCCATATTCAAATTGATTCAGCTAGATTTGTTGATTTATCCAAATCCAAAATAGCTGCTAGAATTAGAAGCAAATAGATCTTCTTCTATTCTAGGATATTTTTGGACTTCTTTAACAAAATTTTCTTTTTGGATTGATGGCATGATAAAAGATGGAAACATAGAAGCTGCATTTTCAAGAGTCACTATTTCTACTTTTGTTTTTCTTGGCTGCTCTGGAATAGACTCTATTTTCATTGGTATGAAATTTGTTTCAGAGGTGCTAGCTTCTGTTTCTTCTAAATCCCAAAAATTTGGGGTCGACATATCTATAGAAAATTTTGAGCTTTGAGCTGCTTTAGATTTTCTTCTTCTTTCCTTTTTTTGCATCCTTGCCTCTTTCTCGGCTCTTTCTTCTTGTTGTTCATCATGTAAGAGCTTGAGATTGGCTAGGATGAGCTCATTTTGTGTACCCAGATCATCTATAGAATTTTCAGCATATGAACACCATGTGGTAATATAATTACCAATTTGATACAACTGGTCTAAATCGTTTGGATTTGAGGAGTTGTGTTCAACTAAAGGGGCACAATCAACTCTTGTAGGAGGTTTCTTTGAGGAGGACGAAGTAGTATAGAATTTCGTCTTTGGTGGCCATTTGCCTCCTTTTACAAAGCGACGATTAGCATATTACCATTCTTCAACTGGGGCTATCTGGGAATTAGAAATTCTAAACATCTTATTTACAGCAAGAAAAGGCTTAACTTCAGGTATATACAATTCATTTGAAGATAACATAGGTTGACTAGAAGTGCTGGCTATTTGGGCAGAGGATTCCATAGATTCTGAGACTGGTAATGCATATTCTCTCAGACAAATGATGGGTCGCGGGATGGAAGGCTTTTCTTAAAGTATTCTTATTTTACCTTCTTGCAATGAAGGTCTTCTTCTCAAGCTTCCTGGTTTCTTTTCATCGGCTAAAGACTTGTATTGAAAATACCAGTCGTTTGGTAAACCTATAGAATCATAAGACACTCCCTCTACCTATGCATTGTTTAAACCAACTGACACACAATCTCTGAGCACTGGTTGTTTTAATTTTGGATGGACTGTATTAGTCAACAGGAAGGATGTATGAATTATTACAGATAAATATTCACTTTCATCAACCATCTGTAATCCTTGAACTCCTACGATAAGTTTCCAACAATCCTTCAGATGAGGATCCGTAAGACTAATAGAGTAATCAGGAAAAATCATTCCATATTGACAACCAGTAGATAGGTTACCAACAATGGTACCTATTCTAGCATGATCATAGTTCTGGTGTCTAGTATCAAAAACTTCAGACATGCACGACATCTTTAAGCCATGTCTAAACAAAGGGGACAAACCTATTCTTATACCTCCAAATGTAAATAGGAATATTTTTTGTCTTTTGTATATTGGCAATTTTTTTTTATTTCTTTAGTGGTAAACAAAGAGAGAGACACAATCTATATAGAAGGACTTGAGATTTTGATTTTAACTTCCACTTCCTTTAAAAGCATTTTCTTCTGAAAGATATTAGAGAGAGGAGTTTTATAAACATCAGTTGCATGAATAATTGGAGGATTCCAACTTTCAGGATTTTCTACTATCTCTAATTCCTTTTAAGACTTGATTTCCTTTTCAAAAGATCTAGAATCTACTTCAGTAACAACACGTCTTTCTAGAGTTGAAAAGGATCTGATTAAACTAGACATTAGGAACGTTTCAGGGCTCTGATACCAGGAGATAATAAAAGATCAAGAAAACCAACCTCTAATAAAAGTAGTTCCTTAAGACGATATCTTCTAACACTTGCTGCGTGCGTCTTCTGCACCTTGGCCTCTCCTCAGGAACTTCTCTCAACAGCTTTACTAACGGCTCTGTTGTAGCCTTGTTGTTACTTAGAAGAAGATATCAAGCGAACAACTCAATTTAGAGTAAAAAGGTGCGTGAAGCTTTTATTAACTCAAAAGAGAAACTTACAGAGCATTACAATATGAAAACAAGAAATCTCAGAGTTTTGAAGCACTCAGTTCAACAACGCATGCATGAAAACTAATGAAATAATTGAGAAGGACATGATTCAACAATCTCAGAATGATTTTGAAATTAAAAGACATCAATAGGACAAAAGCATTAGATTTGTGAGTTGGGGTTTAGCTTAAGTGGTTGTGAGGAAACGTTGTTACCCTCTCCACCCTTATTCAAGTCCCACTTTGTGACATTTTTTCTATTAAGTATCTAACTATTAATGAGTTATTATAAGCTATTTATGAGTTTTTGACCTATCCTTGTGCTTGAAGAATCTAGGTTATACTCCACCCTCAAAACGAGGGTCTCTTTTCAAAGAGTTCCCCCTTAATATATTAATTGGAAAAAAAAACCTATAAATGTGATCTAAGAATGAATTATTTGAAACACAAAACTATATTTTGAAAATATAATTTTCATGATGAAGGAGATCAACTTCATCCCAAAGTGTATAACCCTATATTCCACCAAAAGGATAGTTGTAGAAAATATTGTCGCAACACAAAAATGAACATGTACAAATAAGAATCAGTTATAAAGGACACATAAAGTCTAATAACATGTGCAACTAAAACCATTTTTTAGTTTTTGAAGTTATAATACATAATATGCACCCAACTATTAGATGATGATACTACCAAATTTATTTGAAATATTGATGTCCAATTTTAGGGGGGATCCCAGTCGGTGTTAACCACATTTCATGAAGTTTTGAATAAGAGTAATTTAGATTACACCTACTAGGGCACAAATATATAGCATATTGTAAGATAACTAGTGGTAGCCTACGAAGCCATTGCAATCATGAGAATTTTCTATCATGAATTTTCATCTTAGTAGTCCTTGTTGGACTTACAAAATCCCTAGGAGGATGAACTAAAATCTTTAGTGGAAACATGGGACAAATTCCACCAAATAAAGTATGTAAGATAGGGATATATCTATACTAAAGGGTTAGTAGAATAGGGAAACAACATTTGGCTTAAGTTTTCCAAAAGAAATGACAATTAAGAGTGCACAATGCCACAAATCTATAAAATATGAATCTCAATAAACACTATGTTTGATAAGGGAGGGGACAACCCAATTTACATAACCAAATAACATAGCATTATTTAAGAGAAATGGAAACATAGAGAAAATACCTACAAGAATCAATTAGCAAAAGTATAAGATGACAAAATCCAACTCCATCAATTAGACTTATTAGATATTCAACTCTAATATGGACATGACCTTTCAGGCACACTCATAAATCCACATGTAGAGCACCAAGAAAAATCTATATAAATAGATAAAAAGAGGAACACAACTAAAGAAGGGGATAAACCATGGGGTTAAGAAGGCATAATTCCACAAAAGATATTTATATGCAATATAATTCCACGACTACTAACCATGTGCAAAAGGGGAATTCCAACTACTAACCATGAGGATGAACCTTGTCCAAAGGAGAATCAATAAAGGCATGGGAGAAGCCATAATAGAACCACTAAAAGGACAATTAAAAGATGTATTAGAAGGAGTAGATGTAGTATAGAAGGATCCCATTAATGACCCTAAGGGAATCAACAATGAATAGGAAATTCAAAATTCCTTGGATATTTTCTCTTTATAAGATTGTGTGCACACAAATTTGGTAGCAATATCAAGACAAGGCATATGCGGGATCCTTTCATTTTAAGATTTTGGATGAGTATTGGATGAGGATTTACCCCATAAATTATTTTATTTGTATTTTTGTAATAGGATTATGTTATTAGGTCAATGTATTTGAATACATTTAGTGTATAGAAGTATGTACAATGTAATTTATGTAAAGGAAAAGCAATGAAATGTTGATTGAGCATAATACTATAAGAAGTAATTATAATGGTTTGGGTTGGTTGTGTCTAGCTGGATTTTTAATTATCATTATGTTGTTGAGGGCATGAATCATGGTGATTCTTAGTAAGAAACATCTAGTCATATTGTGAATTGATTCTACATATGTAATATTTGTTGAATGATTTGATATAGATATCTTAGTTGAATAACCATGGATTTTCTCTCTATTCTAAAATCCTCACTATAAACATTGGTGCATATTATGTATTGTTGTGAACATCTATAATTATTCATTCATTATGTTAGTATATATTAGTTGCCAATATTTCTATTATTATATCATATTGTGACTTGTTAAGTATAATCAAACATCTTATAATACAAATAAATCACTTATAAACCATAAAAAAAACACTATGCTAAATATATTTTTTTATAAATTGTTATATTCTAATTAAATAAAAAATAATACATTTAATATACTTTTTATATATGATAACAAAAGAAATCTCACATTTAACAAATTTTACAATTCAATAATTTTTAATTATTCAAACATAATTATTAATATAGAAAACCGCTTTTTACAATAAAATAACCAATTAAAAAAAACAAAATAACCCAAAGAAAAACAAAAACAAAATTAGGGACGTTAAATCGCATATTCTAATAAATGATGTACCTAATTAATTAAGCTCAGAACATAGGAGCACTGACATTTTTTTTTAGTTTATAAACTAAAATAATTTATATTATTTTATGAAATCGAAGATACATTATATCTAAGTGAATGCCCAGTGGAAGGAAGCATGTCTCGATCTTTGACACCATATGAATCTATTACAAACTAACAAAACTAGATACATAGACCCCAAAATAGATAACAGACAGGGAACCATAATAATCTTTCAAAATTTTGGGACTAGGGTCGAGAAGAGAAGCCTGGGCTCAAAACATAGGCCTGGAGTTACCATCATAGTTATACAGTGAGTGTTCAACATTAACTAGCAAGAGGATCAACCACTTGCACCATCCCATACACTCATCTTCCAACCAAAAAAATTCATGCCAACAACTACATGCATAAGAAACAAATTCCTTCCTTACAACCTGGGGCTTGGTATCATAGGTAAAACTTAAAACACCAAAACAAGCATCGTTCGAGACCTAGAACAAAGCCACCACTGCACACTATTCATTTTTAGAAGAGGAAATATTGGCCACGAATTGAGTACTAGAGCCAAGGGGATCCAGTTGCTCTCCTTCATCAGAATCACAAGCTATGTGGTTCTCAACATGCATTAGATCAGCCCCAATCTTGTGCACGCAAAACCTCAAGTTCCTCAATAGATTAGTTCCTAGAAGTCAATAACTAGTAAAAAAGTACATTAAACATAAAATCCAATTTAGTTACTTACAAACAAGAAGATATAAACGGTAACTAAATGAAGATGAAATTGTAAAACCATATATAAATGTGATTACAATGTATAAATGTAATTACTATGTATAATACAATGAATAATGTTTATTATCTAAAAATTATGTATTAAAGCAGTTTTCTATTAAATATATAAAATCTTTACTCTAGTTATAAATGATTAATAACTACAGTGTAAAGTCTATATTCTATTGACACTTTTAACTAAATAATTAAATATCCTAAAATTTTTACTCTATCCTATGATTTTCATTTCTAAAAGAAAACAAATGATTGTTTATCATTTTAGATTGCATATTTAGGAATTGTACATCTACATCATGCGGTGAACCTTGAAAGGAAAACTTCTTAAGAAAGATCAACTTTAAAATAAACCTCAATGAACATAAAAATGCTTTGGAACCTAACGCACAACATCTAGAAGTCTAGGCTAGAGACATATTCTGGCATCGTAAAGCTTGGTAACTATCGTTTTCATCGTAGGTTAGGTGATTCATCCTCTTTGATACGACAAGTTCCATTATGGACTTGTACTCCCACATACTGTCGAGTATATATTGTGAGACCACAATAGGCTGATATCCTTTATCCTTAGGAAGTCATGTCTGCCGCCCTATCGATCACAATGCAATGAACACAACATTCGGGAAGATTGACTATTGTACGTAAAGTCCTTGGTAATTTCTCTTTAATCTACCACCAAGGTGTATATTGCAGTTTTGTGATTGGTTTGGTAATCCATTTATCTAGATTTCCATAGTAGTCACTTTCATTCCTTTTTGACTCCTTAAAAGAAAAGGTCCATCTGAGAACTTTTCACTTCAGGCTCATTAAAAATTGAAGGCGACTGGAGTCACCTTTAGCTTTTTTTTGACTCTTAAAAATTGGAAAAGAAAGTTGTGTCAAAGCATCATAAAATTCATTTAATTTGGAATAACATTTTCCCCTTTTAATTTTGAGTTGATCAAGTAATCCGCAATCGTGGAATAAAGTCAATCAAAACCCCATCTTTCGCAGAGACTAATGAGTCAACCATCTTTGACTCCAGAAACGAAACTATTTCGTGCCAAACGATCTCGTTTAGCTGGGTTGAAATATCCTGATTTATTTGAAACTTGTGTTTCAACATCATCAGAGATTCCAGTTACTCCAATTATTTCTGGTACCCCTGCCTCTACAGAAGAAGTTTCGTAGTTACAAGGGGACATTAGAACTGATCCTAGTGTAATGGTAAACACTTCTATTCCTAAACCAGCTCCATCTAAGGCTGATTCGGAAGGTGTCACCCCCCCAGTATCTGTCGCTGCAGAGACTATACCTTCTTCGACACCGGAAATATTTTACGGACCTGACGGTCTACCTCTTCCACCTAGACTGATTGCTATAGAAGATATTGTAGAGGATCTTCCATCCAGTACCCCATTACATTTTGGAACTGGGATCCACTTATATCCTTCTACCACTGAAGCTAGTTCTTTCAATTATCCTTCATCGCAAGTTCCTGTCGAATCGCTAGGAAATATTTTGGATAGACTAGATATGTCTGAACAACCATCAACATGTAGGACTGTGTCATCTGATACAGCAGCAACAGAGCTTCCCATTGCTACTTCAACAATGTTCGCTGGTATACCATCTATCCCAACTAGTTCTCAACCGCTAGATAGAGTCCACCCAGGGACTGTTTCGACAGCATGGTCTATTCCTATTTGTTCATCCGAAATCTTATCTAGAATTTCTTATGTTGAGTCTCAGCAAATTGATCCTTCGCATCAGTATCAATTTGGGCAGTCCAGTCTCCAAAGACCAATTTACCCTTTGAACATTGGATTGCTACCATATGGGGGGCAGTATGCCTTTTCATTGTTCCCTCCGAGAGAACAACCATACGAGAGTTCACAACAAAATTCAAGTCAACCTGGAATTGCATTCAGTGGTTGGGTACCAACACTGCCTCAATAACCAAGATTTGTATACACAATGCAACCAAATCAACCTGTGTCAAACATTCCCACTACACCGGCTATTGTGACGGTGTCGCAAGTACAAGCGCTGCCTGTTGTATATCAACCTCAAGTCTCTCAAGTCGTAATACAACAACCTCTTGTCTACACGACTCAATCACAACCGCAGATTAGTGGCTCCTTAACTGCAGCGACTCAGGCTCAAACGGGTACTATCACCCCTCATCTTGGTCAAACATCCAGTATTGGACAACAACAAATGGTCCAACAACCATGGCTAGTACAATATCAACAACCACAATTCCAGCAAGCTTACCAAGGACCTAAGCAACAAAGCTTTGTGGGTAATGGGCAACCGTATGTTCAAAATGGTTACCGAAAATCATATTATAATGGTTATGCCCATCAACCTTATCAAAGTTATCAACATCAAATACATTATGCTGGTACGCAAAGACCCACTGCTCAGGCAATCCCATCTTATCCTAGGTATGCTTTGCCAAACCTGCAGTTGCCTTTCGTAGCAACTTTAGAATTACCAGATTTGAATCAGCTAACAAATGATCAAAATGCTTACACCCCTTGGTGGCCAGCGATTCCTCATAAACTTTCGTCAGATATTCCTAAATTCAATGGAAATCTGGGTGAAGATCCATCGAATCATGTAATGAACTTTCATTTGTGGTGTTCATCTAACACCCTCAATAATGATTCGATTAGGCTTCGCCCTTTTCAACAAACGCTAACTGGTTCGACAGCGAAATGGTACATCGAATTTCCTAGAGATTCATTTGATAACTTCAGCACCCTTACCACCCCTTTTCTAACCCATTTTCAGTTACCCATAAGGTACGCAATAGGAACGAAGCTCCTTACCAATTTTAAACAAACAATGACCACTCACATATCTGATCATATTCATGAGTGATGATGTCGTCATCGAATAGTAAGGAAATATGTTCCTGATCAGCTTCTAGCTGAATGATTTTTAAGTCACTGTTACCTTCTATTACAGAAGATGTGGCCAAGGGAGGGATCACTACTGCAGAGCAAGGCATTGCTCGTGCACAATATCTAGACTTGATTTATACTCAGTCTGGCATGCTCTATGACAAAATTCCTGATGCTCCTAGACCAGAATTTTCTGTTCCTCCTCCTCCTAAATCAATCAGGGACACTCATGCCAGCGATGGTGTGATTGGAACCTCAAGTACGCAAGCCACAAAGGCCCCATCTGGTAAGGCCCTTGCAGTTTCTAGTAAAAAAGAAAATGACAAACTTCCTGCCTCGGAGCTTAATGCCGTGTCATCGGACAAAGGCAAAGAATCGAAGCAACTAGGGGGTAAGAAGAAAGGGAAAAAAAAAGAAGAAACAGGGAGATCCAACTCTTAAGAAACCTTCTGGAAACCATGCTAGGCAAAAGAAACCGAATCAGCCATGTTTCATATGTGATGAGGACCATTATATGAGAGATTGTCTACATCGAGCTGAGGTCACGAAGTTCTTCAAGAAATCAAGTACCTCGGTGGTATTGATTGATCCAATTCTAAACCTAGAAACTAATCTGGTTGCTATCGATAATGCTTCCCCATCCCAAGTGCTTATGTTGTCCATTTCGAAACAGCAAAATGATGCTTTGATATCGACAAGGAATAAAGATTATGGGAATCCACAGATGTCGAACAACAAGGCTACAAATCAACCTAGTAGTTCGACAACAACTTCGACCAAAGTTGTTCCACCCATCATTCCTGAGCTAACAATAAAGCCACCAAAGGGAGTAGTACATAAATCGACATTTAATCGTCGTGCTCAAGAAGCACAAAATTATAATATAGTAGAGGATCTGGCTCAATCGCCATCCACTATGTCGATACTTGAAGTACTACAGAATTGCCCCTCCTAGAAGCAAGCTTTATTATCAGCATTAGGTGGGATTGACCCAACGGATTCAAATCTAGTGGCCTTTATCATAAAGGATATGAACCTCAGTTGCCGGCTCAACTCGCTTTCCTCGTACAGGTAAAAGCCCTCAACAAAACTGTTCACTGAACAATCATTGATGAGGGGGCATCTACCTGCATTACGTCAATGAGTTGCTGGAAACATTTAGGCTCACCACCCTTGTCAAGGTCATCAATGACATTAAAACCATTCGATGGATGAACATACACGTTGTACGGGATTCTAAGTAACTTGCAAGTTGAACGGGGGGGGAAAACAGTAGAAATTGAAGTTGAAGTTATCGATGGAAACCTTGACTACAATATCATACTGTGCAGGCCCTAGATTTGTGCTATGGCTGCTGTTGTTTCAACATATTTTAAAAATATTGCATTTCCATTCCAAGGAAGAATTACAATCGTTGACAAGCTAACCTTTTTCCCCAGTAGTTCACAAGCTACGGGAAGCATTCCAACGATCCATGGAAGCTCTCAATCACTTCAAAATGTCACAGTAGGCCTCCTAAAAGACCTTGCCTTAACGGGTACTTTTTCCCTACTACCTCCGAGTAACCTGGCGGAAGTGGCCATGGTGGAAATATTTAATATGGTATCTTCTATATCAGCAAAGATTAAGAATATTTCTGAACATTTTGTTAGCATGGATCATCGCTAGGTATTGCCTCCAAGCCGAATACAAATTTTGTAGTAATCAATTTTCTTGGCCTGGGCGACAAACCCAAATCAATGCTCATCGAGTGTTTGGATAGATAGCTCTCAAGAATATGGCACCTCTTCAGATCCTTGGTCGCATGTACATTCTACAAATGAAGGAATCATTCAATCAATGATGATAAGAGAGGCACCATGGGAGGATTACCACCATCGTTCCCATTTTCAAGATAACAACGAAGATTATTCCAACGACCTTAATCATCCTTCAATTTTTTATTTTCTATCAAATACTGTAAATATGGTGGATTTAGAGTGAAATCTATCCAATATTGAAGAAACTATCCCCATAAATATCTCGACCAAACCTAATGTTGTAGAGAATATTTATGTTGGCAAATCTTGTTCTCCTTCAGAACTAGAAATATATTGTGCTCTCTTTCACGAATTCAGAGATGTCTTTGCATGGTCATATGAAGAAATGCCAGAAATTGACTTGAGCATAGTTGAACAAGAAATCAAGATGTATCTAGATGTCAAACCAGTACGACAATGGCTTTGACAGGTTCACTCGAAGAAAGCTGCTACCATCAAGGCAGAAGTTGACAAGCTTTTACATGCTAGTTTCAAATACCTAGTTCCTCTAATTGATTGGGTATCCAATATTGTTCCTGTGATGAAAAAGAAAGGAACGATTAGAGTGTGCGTTGATTACAGGGGTGTAAATCAAGCTTGTCCAAAGAAAAACTACCCTAAACCCTTTATCAACTAGATAATTGATGAATGTGCCGGATGCAAAATATTTTCATTTATGGATGGATTTTCTGGATATAATCAAATAATCATCCGCCCACAGGATGAGTCGAAGACTGCATTTATATGTCTGTGGGGCACAGTCGCGTACCATAAACTACCTATTGGTTTAAAGAACGCAGGGGCGACTTTTCAAAGGGCAATGAACTATGCCTTCCATGACATCAAACACATCGTTCAACCATATCTCAATGATCTACCAGCTCATTCGCGAAAGCGGACTGATCATCTGCAAAATTTGAGAGCTATATTTCTACGTTGCCGACACTACAAGATACGACTCAATCCACACAAGTGTGTGTTTTGTGTCGGTTCTGGTTATTTACTTGGTTTCATAGTTTCT
The DNA here is from genome assembly GCA_000404065.3 of Pinus taeda. Lineage (NCBI taxonomy): Eukaryota > Viridiplantae > Streptophyta > Pinopsida > Pinales > Pinaceae > Pinus > Pinus taeda. Next base: position 8,590 of record APFE030225532.1, on the reverse strand, counting down.
AAGGATGGGATTCGACTCGACCCATGTAAGGTTCAGGTAATCATCGACATGCCTCCACCTTCAAATTCAGTTCAGATTTAGAAACTCCAAGGGAAAGCAAACTTTCTGAGGAGGTTCATTCCAAACTACGCTAAACTTGCTAAAGGTTATACACGTCTTTTGAAAAAAGAAGTGCCCTTCTACTGGGATTAGGTTGTGCAAGCTTCCTTTGATGCTTTAAAGGATTCCCTAATAAAATCATCATTAATGTATTCTCCTGAGTATCAAAAAGACTTTAACCTGTATCTTGCAACAGTAGATACAACCATCACAATGGTTTTAGTACAAGAAGACAACAGAATTGAACATCCAGTCTATTATTTAAGTCAAAACTTAAATGATATAGAAAGCAAGTACTCCTATGTTGAAAAGCTGGCTCTAGCGGTTGTTCAAGTAGTACAGAGATTTCGACACTATATCCTCTTTCGCAAAACTACCATTTTGTTAGATTGCAACCCTATGACTTACATTCTATCACATCAATTACTAGGGGGAAAATATTCAAAATGGATAGCCATTTTGCAAGAGTTTGATTTGGAATTCATAAAATCCAAATCAAAGAAATCTCTAGTTTTTGTGGAGTTACTATGCGACCTCCCATCGTCGTCCAATGATTCAACATCCAAAGAATCAATCGTGGACGAATCTTTGTTTCTGATATCATCAAGCGATCCATGGCATGGAGATATATTAATCTATCTTCAAACCCAAACCTTTAGGCCTAATACCTCTCACTTTGAACAATGATGTACTCGATACCAAGCAAAAGACTACATGATCATCAGTGATACCCTTTACCGTCATGGTGTCGATACAATTTTGTGAAGGTGCCTCACCCATGAGGAGGCTAAAAAAGTCCTGAATGATTTTCATTCAGGTGTGTGTGGAGTGCATCAATCTAGTTACACTACGACATAAAATATATTACGAGTAGGTTACTTTTGGCCTACTATATTCAAATATTGCATAGTCACGGTCAGAAGTTGCCATGCTTGTCAGATCTTTGACAGCAAAACCAGAATACCACCCACACCTCTGCATCCAGTAGTTGTTGTTGGGCCATTTTCCAAATAGGGCATAGATTTCATGACATGTAACCCCACCTCAACCGGGGGGAATGGGTATATCATAGTCGCAGTCGACTATTTTACAAAATGGGCTGAGGCAATGCCTACATTAAACAACAGTGGTGCAACGACTGCTCTTTTCTTTTTCAATCATGTAGCCTCTATATTTAGTGTTCCACAAGCTATAGTCACAGATCATGGATTTCATTTTCACAATCACATGATGGTTGAATTGGTTTCCAAATTAGGACTATCCCATGACAATTCTACTTCGTATTATCCACAATATAATGGACAAGTTGAGGCCATCAACAAAATCCTGAAGTGCATGCTGCAAAGGATGATTGACTCCACAAACGGAGTTGGCACTTAATCCTATACTCGACCTTGTGGGCATATAGGACATCGGTGAGAAATGTGATCAGATTTACACCCTTTCAATTGGTGTATGGCATGGAAGTTGTCTTATCGATTCAGTGTGAAATTTCATCTCTCAAGCTCACAGTCGATCTACTTCCCGAAACTTCAAAGGAAGAAGCTCGTTTCTTAGAACTAAACCAATTGGATGAAACCCGTCGTGATGCCACTTTGGCTAACAAAGCTCATATGAAACGTTTTAAGGTGCAATTTGATAGAAATGTCAAACCCCGTGTCTTCTTAGAAGGTGACCTGGTGTTTGGGAACAGGTAAGGTCGAACCATTGTGGATGGGCCCCTACATTGTTAAGCGAGTATTAGTAAAAGGAGCCTATGAGCTAGTAGATTACGATGGGATTCCACTGTCGTAACCCCGAAATGGGTTGTATCTTAAGCGTTACTATGCTTGATTAAGTGTAGTAATCTCTTTATATTCCTTTGTTACATTTTTGCTTTCGTCAAGAGTGATCATTTTGGTTAGGTAATCCACTTTACATTTGTTGCAGATGTCGAACCTGTTGGAATCATTCATTGGATATGTCGACGGAGCTAGTCATAGTACGTAGAATCTATCTTCTGTAGCCTGGGCCATTTTTGATCCAAGCGGTGAGTTAGTGAGTTTCAGAGGGATAGGCACTGGTCAGTCAATGAACAATATCGCTGAATACAACACGTTGATGGGGATTCTTTTTTATGCCATCGCACAAGGCATATGCCGACTTGTTGTCAGGCTAGAATCACAACTCATCATCCTACAACTTAGTGGCATCTATTCTGTTTGGCATCTAGCTATATATCGTATATTCTTAAGGGTCAGGATTTTGGAAAGGCAGTTTGATTCTATTCAATATCAACACATTTCCAGAAGCTTAAACACATTAACTAATTCATTAGGAAATTATGTGTTAGATAGACATTTGCAGTGCTTATAAAGGAAAAATCATTTCAATTAACATTTGCATCAAGGTTACATAACTTATCCGAAATAAAGCTCCAAAAATAAAAAAACACATATAATTGTTTACAGTTTTTTACAAAATGTTCTGTGTGCATGACAAAATTGGTCATACGACCCAAAAACTCAAAAAATTTAGGAAAGCACCCTAGACTAATGGTAGTGATAACAAGTCACCGTCTGTGCGATCATACGTAAGAGCCTAGTCCATCGTGTAGGTTTTAACCCCGTACAGAAATTTCCTGCATACGAATTCTAAATCACAGGAAAAATAAACAATGCGAGAGCATAACACATAAAACATATATACACAGAGATTTCCCACTAGATCTCAAAACCGAGACTACCAGCTTGA
>APFE030225522.1:0-11152 GCA_000404065.3 Pinus taeda | reverse complement strand
AGTGTAGGGTGTGGTGAAGAGAGTGAGAGAGGAGGAGAGGGATATGAAGAGAAAGGGAGAGGGTGAGAGAGGGGGAGGAGGAGGGAGAGGGGAAGGGAGAGGAGGAGAGAGTGTGATAAGGGGAGGAGGAGATGGATAGTGAGGGAAATAGTGGGAGAGAAGAGAGAGGGTGGAGAGGAAGAGAGAGAGAGGAACACAGAGTGGGGTTAGGAGGGGGACTGAGAGGGAGTGATATGTAGAGAGGGACAAAGAGGGTTTGGGTGGAAGGGATAGGTGGAGAGAGATGGATATGCGGGGAGGGAAAGAGTGGGAGAAGGTGAGACAACGAGAGAGGGGGATAGGTAGAGGGAGAAGAAGAGGAAGTAAGAGGAAGAGAGAGAGTAGGAGAGTGGAGGGAGGGGGGAGAGGGAGAGAGATGGGGAGAGAGAGGGGGGAGAGAGATGAGGAAGGAGAGAGGGGGGAGAGAGAGGATGACAGGCAGAGGGATAGGGGAAGTGAGAGGAGTAGATAGTGTAAAATAGGTGGCGGGAGAGAGGGGGAGGGGAGAGTATGATTGGGACAGGGGGAGTTGGAATGTGATGGGGAGAGAGTGAGAGGGGGAGAGGGAGAGGGGGAAGGGGAGGGAGAGAGACTAAATGAGAGATGAGGAGAGAGTGAGGGGTTAGGAAGTATAAGTGAGAGGGGGAGATGGAGACAGAGAGAGAGAGATGGATAGGGAGGGAGAGGAGGAATGAGATGAAGAGAAAGGAATGCAAAAAGTAACATTCAAAACTAATAATCTTAGTTTGAGTTATCAAATTGTTATGTATGTAACGAAAACATGAAAGAAGCATATTGTCATTAACATGCAGTCATGTGTAGCCAACAAGTTCAGATGTAATGAAAATAGAAGATTTAAAATGAAAATAAGGTGGGGTGGGCGGAGAGACGTAGAGGGGGCGGGGGTGGAGAGGGAGAGAGAGAGGAGGGAGGGAGAGAAGGGAACAGAGAGGGATAGTGGAAGAGAGTTATAGAGAGAGATAGAGGGAGAGGGGGAGAGATCTAGATTCATATAAATGGTTATTCATATAATTATTCCCAATATTAGTAATACTTAGATGAATGGTTATTCATATAAATTAATTGAATTGAATCTACTTCATTGTGTTAATAGTGTGTCTCTTTTCGAGTAAGGTTTTCACAATTTTAATTTAGCTATCAATAATAGTTAGATGAATGATAGAGATTTAATCTCCATAAAATATCCTAGAATATGCATTGTAAGATAAACAAAGCAATAGTTGAAATTTATCTCGAGAGTAGTTGTGTCCTTTTTACTCTTTTAGTTAAATTAATTAATTAAAAAAATTGTCATTTGAACAACGTCATATGACATAAAAGAATTGGGCATGTGGTATCGATAAAGTATGGTACTGGCTCATGGTATTGTAACAAAGTTTATTTACAAATTAAGAAAGTCTATAATAAAATATGAGTAACGTGTTCCATGCTTTTAAAATGTATATATGTTTAACTTATATATTAATTATTTTTATAATGAATATATTTTATAAAATTATAATTTAATTTAATATATATATTATTATATTATATATATATATATATATATAACATAAATGTATCATGAATGACTTTTTCACAACTAAGATAGTAAGAATCTATTTCTTAATGTTAATAGTAAACATACTGCCAAGTTAAAAGTTCGAGGTCATACTACATTATGTCTATACAGGAGGTGTATTATGTGTTTATTATATTATCATATGCATATATATTTGTGGTTATGTTTATGCAAGAAATGTATTGTGTTTATTACAATTTTAATATAAAGAAGAAATGCATTAATTGTTTTGAATCTATGGTCTTTAAATCCCACACAAAATAATTAGTCTACACCTCATGGATAAAACAAAAATTGCTTTTAGTGATCCAAAACCAATAACAATTTCAACATTCCCCAAAACTAATAACGACTTCACTATTAATTTTACTCGATTAATCTCTTATTAAGATGGATTAGTTGGCACAATAGGATGTTACCCCTTCTATTTGGTTTGAAATCCCCCATGGGGAAATCTTTGGCCCATTATAATAAAGCTCAAAGAGTAGGCTCCCCCATGTTAAATTTTAGGCTCTTGCTAAATTATAAATTCTTAATATATTTAACTTATTCTTAATATATTTAACTTACCGACTATTAGATATGCTCTTAATGTTTAAGAAACAATCCATAAATTTAATGTTAAGTTTCTTTTAAATTACTCTACTGTATTGCCAATTCACCATTAAAATAAAGAAGTAAAATAAATTTACATGTTGCAATAATAAAAACACCTAGGAATCAACATCAACCTCCCATTGTAGGTTTTAAAGTGAAAATTTAAATTAATTAAACCCTTGAACTATGGTGACCGAAAAGTCATCTGCTCACTTTCACTTCGAAGTTAACAAATATTAGGAAACGAAATCTATCGTTTACTACTAAACTCGAAGTTAACAATTTACTACTAAACTCGAAGTTAACAAATATTAGGAAACCAAATATGGAGTTTACTACTAAACTCCTCATAGAAACTCGAAGTTAACAAATATTAGAAAACCAAATCTGCCGCTTACTACTAAAATCGAAGTTAACAATTTACTACTAAACTCGAAGTTAACAAATATTAGGAAACCAAATCTGGAGTTCACTACTAAACTCCTCATGGAGGCCTTAAAAAGTTACATCAAAAAATCGAAGTTAACAATTTACTACTAAACTCGAAGTTAACAGATATTAGGAAACCAAATCTGGAGTTTACTACTAAACTCCTCATGGAGGCCTTAAAAATTTACATCAAAGTCAAATTGCCGGGGATCGAACCCGGGTGACAGGCGGGAATAGTCAACACTATACTACAACAACAGTTATTAAATACAAATTACCTTACTTCTAAAGCCAAAGATTTTCCATGCTACTTTAAAATTAAAATACAAACAGTCACTATGGACTCAGATGCACGAGTATCAGTGTGGACATCGAACTGATTATTGGAAGAAACTTGCAACCTCCTTTTGGAGCTATATTTCATCACGGCCGAGGTTTTCATATATTTGCTCATCTCTCTCTATTATTATCGGTGAATTATTGTCACGGTTCTCGTGTGGGATAAAGTACGATACTATTCCTGCCTCCCGAAATCCTACATTATCTTTGTTATTATAATTCTTTTTACCAAAGGTTTACAGGGTTATTATCCTTGTTATTATAATTCCACCGAAATTCCTTCGACAATTTTATTTAATTGTTTAAAATCAGCGCGTTGTGGAGACCGACGAGGCAATGATTGACGACTGGGACGTTGAGTTACTATTAACGTTGGTGAAAAAGCGATTAACGTATTCGGAAAAAGCTTTCCGTTGTGGTCCTCACTCTATCCGTTAGGAAAAAGCTAACTTAATGATGTTGTGGTCCTCCGCCATTGTGGTCCTCACTCTATCCGTTGTGGTCCTCCAACATTCAAACCAATTTAAATGTAGATGACAGGTAGTGGGCGTGAACTTGTCAGAAGTAAGTTTGTTATATTCTCTGACAATAAAGAATCATCTTACACTCCCAAAATGCCAATTCTGTTTGTATTACCTTCCAACGTTCAAAACCACACCGGAAATACATATATCCGGTGGACTGTTCCAGATGAGTTGATCAAATGTTCAAAGCACCACGAGAAATGCATATATCGGGTAGACAATTCCAGATGAGGCAAGCGCTGCAAATATATAGCCGTTCAACGAACTTGGTAAATGGCTATATATATGTCTTCCGAATTTCATTTTACAACATTTTCATCTTCCTCTATCCATCTATGTTCAGCTTGTGTGCTGGGTTGCGTGGTTTGAGTTTGAGTCAGTAAGTTTGTCTTTTGAGTACGAATCTGCGTTGGTCTGTCGGTTTGTGTGTGAGAGAGTCACTCAGTCATGTCTGGGTGGATAGAGGAGGAGGGTTTGCAATTTTTTGGTTCAATGAGATCAATGGAGGAGGGTTTGTAATTTTTGGGCTCAAGGAAACCATGATACTCTTTCGGTACGGTATGGTAAACATGCTATTGAATTCCATTTCTATTCTGTGTATGCAATTCTATTTCATTGCCATGTTCTTTTTTTATTGATTGTAAATTATTCAGTTACCATTTATACCAGAATTAGGAGACAAGTAGCTAATGTCTTTGAGGAATTTTTATATGATATAGGTCATTGAGGCTGGGTATACATGCTATTGAATTCCACTTCTATTCTGTATACGCAATTCTATTTCATTGCCCTGTTTGTTTTTATGGATTGTAAATTACTCAGTTACCTTTTATACCAGAAATAGGAGACAAGTAGCTAATGTCCCTGAGAAATTTTTATATGATATAGGTCATTGAGGTTGTTGTTGACGTTGGCCGAAGAAATGAAATCTTTATTCGGACTTCCAATTCCAGGTATGGTCCCTTAACTCTCTTTTCAGTCATTTTGAAAGGATTTTAAGCTTTGCCGCCTCCGGAATAATTTAAACGAATTTTATTAGATTTAATTTTTCATATGAGCGCCTATGTAGACTTGTTGCTCGATCTAGCTTAACCTGTTAATTATGATGTGCAACAGAAATCACTTATGCCCAATTCTAACCCTTCACTCTGCGTATAAGATTACAGTACTCCTCTGACTCTTCACCCTGCTCGATGGTTGTTACCCGGTTACCCGCGCAGAGTCTCCCTTTTCACACTTATATGGCTAGAGCCCAAAAGGTAAAGGGTCGAGTAGATCATGAATCTGCAATATTTGTTTGTCTTGGAATAATGCGACCGGAACATGAACGACTGTCTGTCAATTTAGGGAGAGAGTTCTCGCTTCAATGGGAAATTCTCAATTCTTCCTGGATTCAGAGCCTTATCAATTATTCCTTCTATATTCAGCAACCTTCTTGGGGTTGCGTATACTGTGCTATCTGAGATATTATATCGATCGATCTAAAAAAACTAATATTAATATATCAATGCATGGTGCCTCTGTAATACGATCACCACTTAGCTTATGAATATTAAATTAGGTTATGAATATTATGCATTGATATATTTCTTCTTTGTCCAACTCTTAAAATTTATCGTCAAGGACAACGAATCGAGTTTTATTTCAATGTTTTTTAGATTGACATGTCCGTTGTTTCTAATAATAATAGGATATGTGCAAGAATCCGTGGTGTTCGTAGCTAGAGATGTGTGAGAGAAGCGAAGGCTCCCATCCAATTGGCTATAGAATGCCAAAAAACTCCCTATCTCCTGTTTCCTCTACGATGATGCAGGCGCCATTAATGTGTCATCCTCCGTCAGCACCAAGATTCCAATGCGACCAACCCCGTGAACTCCTATGCCGAGGTCAAGAGAAAACTCGCCCTTCAAATTTAACGTTTTCCAGAATTCCCCTACCCGTTTTCATAGTTTCAAGCCGGAATCATGACGGTTTTGTAGTTGTAGAAGAAGAGGGTTGTTTCAATAAGAAGTGTGTTATTTTGGAATAAAGCTTCAGAAACAAGGTTCTATTCTTAGTTACGGAAATTTGTGTTTTAGATGTGTGCCGTCTTAGAAATAGCAAATGTAGCTTTTATTGCACTGTATCACATTTGTATATCGACATAAAAATTGTACGTGAATAGTACTGTCCATAAAGAACTCGTGCTGCTCCTTTCAATAGATTCCTGTCAAAGAGTGTGAACAATGTGTCCAATTGTTATTGTGTAGTGGACTAACCATGAAGCCAACCGGACATGGAATTAACTAAAACCAAAACCGGACGAGGTTCCTCTTTTCTAAATCCGGATTTAGATGAATGATAAGGCCGACTACCAAGCCAATTTTTGTTTTTCTGACCCTATCAGAGTACTTGCATTTCCTTTATTGCATCTGATCCGACCAATAGCCTTAATCGCACTAAATGGTGAGAGATTCCCTTTGTGGGATTTGTCACAAAGTGAGGAGGAATCTTGGCAATGACTCTGAGATTTTATCATCATTTAGTTCAATCATTTAGCAATCGCAATGAATCTTGTGAGGTACCTTCATCATTTAATTCAGTTGATTAGCGAGGTAAGTTCATCATTTAGGGAGGCAAATGCTCGACTTGTCATCACAACGTTACTCATCGCCGACAATGGGACTCAGTAGCGAGATCCCATGAGCTCTCGAGAATCGCAGTCAATTACGGTTCATCGACTTAAGCTATAACAACTTGAGCGGGAGAATTCGGCTGGAACTTGGGTTCCTACACGATTCAAAGTACCTGAACCTCGCTTCCAACAACTTGGAGAATAGCATACATGCATCTAGGGATTAGCAGGCTCGAGGGACCTCTGCCCATGACTATATTTCGGTTGCCCCTTTTCAGTTTATACCTTGCTAATAATATACTGACAGGGACCTTCTCGGAAGCCATTGGCAATCTGACTCACTTGAACTACATAGATCTTAGTGGAAATCGCTTCACTAGGAACTGGCCTGAAGCCATTGGAAATTTGAGCTCCCTCACGTTCTCATATCTTTTTTCATTATTTTCAAATGGTTCGACACTAAGGATACCTGACTCCATTAGTAGATTAAGTGAATTGACCTTCCTATCATACCGTGGAAACGATGTCAGAGGGCGGATACTTGAATCCATTACTAAATTGAGTAAATTGATCACACTACGCCTTTTTTCAATCATCTCGGGGGCATACCCGATTCCATTACCAAATTGACTAAATTGACCTACCTCATACCTCATTTCATTAGCAACTTGAGTTACTTTACCTACTTATATCTTGACAACAACGCCTTCACCGGGAGCTTATCTGGTCATTTAAGTAGTTTGATCGAGTTAAATTTACCCTCAAATAGCCTTGTAGGAAAAATCCCTGAATCCGTTGCCAATTTGAGTCAATTGCAGTACCTATATCTTGATAACAATAGCTTGACAGGGAGCTTGACTCAAGCAATTAGCGATTTGACCAACCTCGTACTACTTCCCCCCGATAACAACAATGTCATCATTTAATTATTTAGTTATTAGGTAAGTTCATCATTTAGTTCAGTTCATCATTTAGTTTTATCTCAGTTGATTAGGGAGGGAAGTTCGTTATTTACTTACGGTATTCTGTCATTGAGTTTGGTTCATTCCAGCTGTCAAGGAATTTTTCAACATTTTCTTTGTTTTTTCCCTTTAATTTAGTATTTAGAATTATGAATTTAGAGTTTTTCTTTTAATTTAGTATTTAAAATTATGAATTTAGTTATTATTTAGTATTTAAATCCCTCTCACATTTCATTTTAAATCACTAACTTCTTCTTATGCAGATATTCCTGTAGTGAATTTCTTATCACTTACTTTCACTTCATATTCTACACTAAACCTTCACCTCTAGGTTCTCTTTAATTTGTAAATGCTCCTTCATCTTGAACATGACACTCTCATCTTCTAGATTTGCTTTAATGAAATTATTTAATTATGATTTCAAAATAGTCAAATCACTTTCAAATGGGTTGAACAAGTGTTATGGAAACTATCTTCCTTCTTCCTTAAATTTAATTGTTATCACATTAATTTTGTAAATTATATCATACTTGTATGATTTTGCACTATAATATTGTATTAATGTTTTTTAATTAATGTATTATCATGTGTGCAGCATACTATATGTGGATATTATTTATAAATTTTGCATTTAATTAAGTTACAAGTTGTTAGGAACGGTTTGTATACTAACACTATAATTTCATTGTTGTATGGTGCAGAAAATCTATCAATATCAAGTTGCTAGTGAGTGGAAGACATTGGGTATTTTTATGTTTTGTAAAGTTGTAATTAAAACAATTAATATTTTTTTTTTTTAGATGGGCCCATCAAAGAATGTATATGAACTCAAACTACTGTTAATAAAACGAGTAGGCTTTATTTTTTGTGGAGGGGAATTCAACCCCTCTGAAAGACTCTTAGGAAGGTTAAATTGTAACCCTCCTTTGAGTTGTGTTCCTTGTGTTCATGGTTTTCATGACCTTTAGTTTATAGTAACTTCAATATGCTCAAACACAAATATATTATAATGTGATTTTTAACGTTTATTCACATAAATTATTTAATATTTTTTCAATGTTTTAAACATCTTCCCCACATACACAAAAAAAAAATCACTCTTACTCACATAAATTATTTAACGTTTTTTAAATTTTTAAACATCTTCCCCATATACACATAAATGACAAAATCACTCTTATACACATATTAATTTATATTTTTTTTATTCTCATTTTTTTGTTTTTGTTTTTTATTTTTCACTTTTTAATTTATTTAATTATTTTTTTTCTTATAAATATGTTTTTAGGATATTTATATTATATTTTTTCCCTTGTATAAAATATATATTATTTAATAATTACACTGATATTTTTATAAAAATAAATATTATTTAATAATTACATTTATATTTTTATAAATTTAAACTAAATACGAATATATTGTTTCGAGTTTTTGTAAATATTTAAATGTTTTTATTATTTATTTACATAAACTTATTATATCTAAATATTTGTGTATTTGTTTTATGATTTATATATAGTAAATATATTTATGGATGCTTTTATATATACATCTATATATGAATGAATGCATTTGGATTATAATGTATGTTTTGGTTTCTATTTTTTATAGGTATATGAATGCATTATTTTGAGAATTGAAATAGTGTTTTTATTAGTCGCATTTCAATAATTAGAATTTATTTGTTAAGGTTTTTAGTTTGACATGTATCAATGAATATGATATGTACTTCTATATTGTGTGTGAATGTATTATTCAAAGTATTTGCATTACGTCTATGTACTTTTTTGGAGTGTTTATTCTTCTATGTTTATGAATGTCTCATTTTGCATCTTTTTGAGTATTCTTTCATTATTTCTTTACTTTTTTGGAGTGTTTATTCTTCTATGTTTATGAATGTCTCATTTTGCATCTTTTTGAGTATTCTTTCATTGTTTCTTTGTATCTGTATGAGTGTAATGTCTCAGTATTCCTTGAGTGTTAGAGTGGTGGTTTCATTGTTTGTGTGTATACAAGTATATTTTTATGAATAGTTGTTTGTATTATTTTGAGAGTTTTTCCAGATTCCTTCATTATTTGTTTGTGTGTGTATTTTTTAAGTATTCTTGTGTATGGATATTGTTTACTTTTATGTGTATGAATTTATTATTTGTTGTATTTGTATATATATTATTTACTTGTATTCTCGATATGTGTATGAATATATTCTTTTCTATACTTGTGTGTATATTATTTATTTATATTCTTTATATGTGTATGAATCTATTCTTCAGCTACATTTATATGTTTCTTGTTTACTTGTATTCTTTCTCTGTGTATAAATGTATTCTTTACGAGTGTATGAATCTATTCTTTGCAATATTTGTATGTGTCTTTCTTACTTGTATTCTTTTTATTTGTATGAATGTATTCTGTATGTGTGTATGAATCTATTCTTTGCTACGTTTATGTATCTTGTTTACTTGTATTCTTTGTATGTGTATAAATGCATTCTTTATGTGTATGAATCTATAATTTGCAACATTTGTATGTGCCTTGTTTACTTGTATTCTTTGTATGTGTATGAATGTATTCTTTATGTGTATATGAATGTATTAGTTGCTACATTTGCATGTGTCTTGTTTACTTGTATTCTTTGGTTGTGTATCAATGTATTCTTATGTGTGTATGAATCTATTCATTGCTACATTTGTATGTGTCTTAGTTAATTGTATTCTTTGTGTGTATGAATCTATTATTTGCTACATTTGTGTGTGTCTTGTTTAATTGTATTATTTGTATGTGTATGAAAGTATTCTTTGTGTGTAGGAATCTATTCTTTGCTATATTGTATGTGCCTTGTTTAATTGTATTCTTTGTAGGTGTATGAATGCATTCTTTATGCGTGTTTGAATCATTCTTTGTTATATTTGTATATGTATTATTTACTTATAGATATATGAGTATAATTTGCGTGAATATAATTTTTAAATATTTTTTTCTACGATTATAAATATACTCTAATTATTTCTGTATATAAATATATTATTTAGAATATTAAATTACAAATAAGTTATTATTATTATTTTATTATTATTATTATCAATTTTTTATTATTTTGTTTTGTATTTTCATTTTTTTTATCAAAATTTCAAATATTGATAATATTAATTTATCATTTTAGAATAAAAAGAATATCCATATTACAACAAAATTTAAAAAATACATAATATTAGCCTAAGGTTACAACCCAATTAATGATTGCCATGTTATAAAATACCAAGCAAACTATCTCAACTTTCAAATCCCTTAAAAAGGAAAAAAACAATACCATAATATTTATAATAACATCATAATGCATACTAAATAATTATTTAACACTAAAAGCAATACAATAAATAAATTTCATTAATTTTATTTAAAAAAATTAATTAATTTTAATAATTTATAGATTTTTTATTTTTGGTTAATACTATAAGTCAATATTTTTTTTAAAATCGTTAATGATAATCATTGTTTTTAAAATATAAAAAGAAAATAAATACGTATTAATTTTAATATCATAGCTAATTAATTTGATAAAATAAATGTTAAATTATCAACATCATAATATTTATACTCAATTCTTATTCACATGGAGAAAAATAACGTTAATTCTTAAAGTTCATAAGTTCATAATAAGTGTCGTGTGTGTAAACATGTCACTTTGTGAGTCAATGTATAATGTTTGTGGGTATGTGTGTTTTGTGTGCACCGTATGTTTGTTGTGTTCATGTATGCATGTGAGTGATTGTGCCTCATTGGCAATGGATTATGTGGGTGCGCATAAGTGGTTAGTCTCATGCCAATGATGGACCACTTTTGGGGTCATATAAGCTCTCACCTTCACGTGGTTGACCGTGTTAGTAGGGATTTCACATCTCCAAACCAAGAAGAGCTTTCTATATAGTGATTTTTAATTTATTTAAAACAAAACATTAACTTAAAAACATCAAAATTGTTACCTTAATAATATTTATATAATATTTTTATTATCTAAAAAACATATCAATATACCAACTTAATAAAATTGAATTAAATTAAA
>APFE030225503.1:0-10462 GCA_000404065.3 Pinus taeda | reverse complement strand
CAAACCCTTCCTTAGAAAATTTGTGTTAGTATTTTTTGATGATATATTAATCTACAACAAGTATTGGAAGGATCATGTCCAACATGTTGACATGGTGCTCAAACTATTGGAGGAGAAACAATTATATGCAAAAATCTCCCAATGTTTCTTTGGAGTACAAGAGGTGGAATATCTGGGTCATATTGTATCTCATCAAGGTGTTAAGGTAGACCCTAGCAAAATTAAAACCATTAAAGAATGGAAAATCCCCACATCCATAAAACATCTACGAGGATTTCTCGGGTTGACAGGGTATTATCGCAAGTTTGTTAAGAATTATGCGAGAATAGCAACACCTCTAACAACATTATTGAAGAAAGATGCATTTTCATGGACTCCAGAAGCAACGAAAGCCTTTGAACATCTTAAAGAGGCAATGTGCCAAGCACCAGTCTTAACTACACTGGACTTCACAAAAACCTTTATTGTGGAATGTGATGCCTTAGTAAATGGAATTAGTGTTGTTTTAATGCAAGAAGAAAGACCCATTGCTTTCGAAATTCGTCCAATCAAAGGAAAGTATTTCCACAAAGCTATTTATGAGAAGGAAATGTTGGAAATACTCCATGCACTTAAGAAATGGTGACCCTACCTAATGGGAAGACACTTCAAGGTAAAAATAGATCATGATAGCCTTAAAATACTTTTTAGAACAAAGATTATCCTCTGAAGAGCAACAAAAGTGGGTCACAAAGATGTTGGGTTATAACATTGAAATCATTACAAAAAAGGAAAGCAAAATGTGGTGGCAGATGCACTCTCAAGAAAGGATAAGGATGTGGAAGCATTGTTGTGCGCCATTTCTATTATCCAACCAGATTGGGTAAACGAAGCAAGGGAGGAATGAAATAATGACGAAGAAGTGTGGGCACTTATTCTAAAGTTACAACAAGATTCTAGTATGTCTGATACATTTAGCTGGCAAAATGATTCTTTATGGTACAAAGATTGCTTATACCTCTGTAAGAATTCCCAACTAAAACAAAAGATTCTTATGGAATTGCACACTTCTTCCTTAGGAAGGCACTCAGGATTTTTAAAAACTTACCACAGGGTTAAGAAGGAATTTTTTTGGGATGGCCTTAAATTGGATATTCAAAAATTTGTGGCGGAATGTTTGGTTTGCCAACAAAATAAAGTTGAAACAATTAAGACACTGGGTCTATTACAACCTTTATCCATTCCAAGCCAATGTTGGGAGGAGGTTTCAATGTATTTTATCACAGGTTTACCCAAGTCCAAAGGAAAGAGTGTTATCATGGTGGTAGTTGATAGACTTACCAAGAATGCACACTTTTGTGCATTATATCATCCATTTAAAGTGAATACAGTTTCTACTACATTTATGGAAACAATTCAAAAGCTACATGGAAATCCAAAGATTATTGTAAGTGATGGAGATCCCATTTTCACTAGAAATTTTTTGACAGAATTATTTCTTGTCTTGGTACTCAGTTAGCTCATATCTCCTCTTATCATCCTCAATCTGATGGGAAAACTAAGATAGTAAAAAAAAATTTGGAAGGATATATTCATTGCTTTGTATCTGATAAATAGACACAATGGGTCAAATGGTTGCCTTTAGCCGAATGATGGTATAACACTTCCTTCTATACTGCAACAAAAATGACCCCATTTATGGCACTTTATGGATATCATCCACCATCCATCACATCATATTTAAGAGAAAATTCTAAGGTTCAAGCAGTGGAAGATCACGTCGAGCATCAGCAACAAGTTCTCCAACTCTTAAAGGATAACCTCACCTTGGCGCAGAATAGAATGAAACAATAGGCATATCAACATCACAGTGAAAAAAGTTTTGATGTAGGTGATTGGGTATTCCTACAGCTACAACCATATAAACAAATGGCCCTCAAGCAAGCTAAGAAGGATAATAAATTATCACCAAAGTATTATGGTCCATACAAGGTGTTCCAAAATATAGTTACTATGGCGTACAAATTGGAGCTTATTACATCCTCCTAAGTGCAATATTTTTCCATGTTTCATGCTTCAAGAAGGTTATAGGTGAAAAGATTCCAGTTCAAACAATATTGCCAAAACTTGATGAGGAAGGAAAAATCATATTGGAACTTGAAGAAGTCAAAGAAACAAGAACTCGATAACTATGAAATCGATCAATTTCAGAGTATCTCATCAAGTGGAAGAACTTACCTGTTGAAGATTCCACATGGGAGGATGAGAATTTTATACAGAAGCATCCAGAACTACTCAAGCATTGAGGACAACACTTGTTTGAAGGAGAGGGGCATGTTAGGTCCCTAAAATACTATTGATTCCCCCATTACTATTGTGATTGTATCCCTTATTGTAATTGTTGTGCCCTTATTGTCCCCATATTGTTATTATTGTGCCCCATAGAATCCCTCTATTGTTATTTTTGTGCCTTTTATAGTATTATTCTTATGTCAGCTCGGTTATATTGTGACCCATTAGACTCCTATATATAGAAAGGAGGTTTTTTCATTTGAATCATCCAAGAATTGTTCATTTGTGTAATGTAAAGGAAGTTGCCCCCTCAAAGAGGCTTATTTCTAAGGCGTTGATCTATATTTTCTATCTTTTTGCGAGTTGGTTTCATAACAGACACCCAAATTGTGAATTTATAGGAGGTAAAGTGAGTCAGTTATCCTCAACTGAGTCAATCAAGTGAGTCAATTCTCCTTAAATAAGTCAAATAAGTGAGTCAATTCTCTTCAAGTGATTCATTATCATTTGAACTTGTCATTGTAAACATTGGGTGCATTTTCGGTGGTATCTGACACCCTCCTCGTAGTACAAAATTCAAGCCAATGTGAGTTCAACCATTCCATTGATAAACTAAATTAGGCACACAATTTCAAGAATTCAAGCGATCGAGATCTTCAAATCCCGCAAGAATTACAAGCAAGCATCAAGGAAAACCAAGCAAGCAAGCAAACTAGTACAAGCAAGCGTGTCAAAAGTCATAATGGGTAAAGGAGGAAAACGTCTTCAAAGTGTAGAACTAGAGATTAAAGATTTGCAATATTACATTCATGAGTTACAGAACAAAGCTGAAATACTGGAATGGAAGTTGAAGCAAAATCAAACCTTAATCAATCAAATGACCAACACATTAGAAGTAGTGAAAGACTTTCAAATTGAGCTTGAAATGAAAGAAACACTCATTCATGCACTCCAAATTAAGCTATGTGGAAAGCAAGATTTACTAGATTCACAATGTGTAGAGAAGATAGATGCAAGTTGTGACAAAGAAGACCTCATCACCACAACAAATGAAAGTTGTTATCCAAGTGATCTTATTCAGCATATTAATGAAGGTTGAAACATAGATAATCTAATCAAGAAAGTTGATATAAGTTGTGACACAAGTGATCTCAACCAACCAGGTGTACTACTTAATCATGCAACAAGTAGTACCAAAGATCAAATTGATCAGCTTGATGCAGCATGTCAAATAGATGCACTGTTAATGCTTGATGCCTAGTGTGACATAGAAAGTTTAATAAATCAAGGACAAGATGTTAGCAGCAACAAGAAGTATGAAGAACAATAGTAGGATATTCTTTCCAAGAAGGTGATTAGACCTTGGGAAGAAATCTCCTTCAACAAAGATCGACATGGCCTAGGATACAACAAACAAAACACTTTGTTTGTTCTAGATTTCTCAAAGCCCGTTCAATTTATAAGTGCTGGTTTTCTAGACAGTGATCAGAATATGGTTAAGTGTAACCATTGTAAACGAAATGGCCATATGACAAGTAAATGCTTTGACCTCCATCCTTGTCACCATTGTGGCAAGAAAAATCATTCATCTAAAAGATGTTGCAAGCGAAATCAACCACCCAGAGTGAATATAAATTACACATGGATTGATCCTTGGAAGTGGTCATCTACAGTCAAACAACTGTCTATGTGTTAGCGAAGGAGTTAGTATCACATGAAGACCAATTCTACAGTAAAATGAAGATGGTGAAACTCTCCTACACCTAAAGGGGGAGAGTTCAGAATTGAGAAATCAAATGCAGATGATTGTCTCTCCTTTTAGATGACAAAGGGGGGAATTAAGGGTGGTTATCAGACTAAACATCTCGACAACATCAACAACAGCTAGTGGGCATCTTCAAATCAGCTAGTGGGCATCTTCAAATCAGCTAGTGGGCATCGATAAAGCATCTAGTGGGCATCATTAACAAATTCGCCAATGGGCGATCAACAATTTTTTCCATCATCAACATCAAGCAGCCAGTGGGCAGTTTCGCATCAAAAAATTTGCCAGTGGGCGTTCAACAACAAAAGAAGTAGTGAGAAGTTTTCAACAAACAACAGTGAGTAGCTTTGACATCAACAAATTCTCTAGTGAACATTCTAAATGTTTTGTCAGTGGACAAAGCAAATTCGCCAGTGGGAATCATCAACATTTTGTCAGTGGAAAAAGGATGTTGATTGAAAGCAAAGGACAGATGGATCCTTTTGCAGCTTGGCACATGATGGATTTTTCAAGAAAAATTTCAGAGATGACTTAGACTTGCAGTTGACTTATGTTCTCTTCTAATTGGAGTTTTGACAGCATCTAGCTTTGGTTGTTTTTCAGGCAGTGTTTTTGAGGATCAACAATTTCAGCATGAGAACTTAGAACATGGTTCCTAGTTCTTATTTTGGACTTATCATTGAGGGGGGGAATGTTAGCCTGACTCTCATTTGATGAAAAAAATTATAAGTCCAAAACAGTTAAATTAATTAAAATCAAGAAAGTTGGATTTAATCCTACCTTTCTAGATTGAGTTTGTTCCTCATGGTTAGGAGTCAGTTTAGGCTTAGTTGATTGAGATATTCTCTCCAGCTAGTGTTGGGCATGGAGCCCCCCGCAAGGCATATTTTGGAGCCTAAAGCCCAAGTTTTGACCAAGTACATTGTAAATACTCCGCAATTTGTGGGCGCGGAGCGCAAAGTCAAAATTGAGTCACAGGGTTTTCTGCCCTTGTTTTTGCATTGTAATGTTGTCTTATAAGATCTACCCATGGTTCATGGACCATGGGATTGTATAAATAGAGCAAGGCTCTAAGTAAGGATAGAATGTAAGAGGAGAGAATGATGAATCTTAGGGATTGAGATCAAGTCAAGTGTATCAGTTTTGGTTTGTAGAGTAGGAGAAGGCTTTGCAGCGAAGTGCACAGAGGCCTAGTAGTCTACAGCTGAGTGTGCGAACCCATGCAACTGAGTGTGCAGGGCAGGTTGAGTCTGTAACCATGGGAAGAATTAATAAAAGAGAACTTATATCATATTTATGTGTATCTTTTCCTGTGTTATATGTTATTGGGCATGAATTGCAAGTTTACTATTTATTTACATGCGTGAACTTATCTAAATGTGTTAAATCAATAAATATAATATTCGGCACCTATTTATGCGAAGGTGACTAATTTGTGTAAGAAGCTAAGTAAGATCTCAAGTGTGACTTAGGAAATTAGTGCAGAGCATTGCTCCAGTAATGTGGAAGCCCCACAACCCTAGTTAGGGTTGCACAAAGACAAATAGATCAGGTGGCAAAGGCTAGGGAAGGGCGCGAAGTAACCTGCACAAAGGACCTAATAGTTGGATCCAATCAGCCCCTCAAACATGTCAAGGGTGCGGAAACTTGGTTCCAACACCCTTCCATACTACTTTGGGTGAGACCTCAGTCTGTGCTCTGCAGACTGTTGCCGAAAGGGCCAGTAATATAGGGATTTGTTTGGCTAATTAACTCTGAACCTAGGTCAGACCCCCACAAGCCAACAAATAGTTCTATTGCTAGGACCTAGATCTGCATAGGAATGTCTGATGTCACATCACTCGAATCCAATTAAGAAGGAAATAAAAGACTGGACTGACAATAAAATTCACGAGTTCACGATGCAAGAGAACAAGAATTCATGACTGACAAAAGAAGAGTGGTTAGATTGCTACCTGTATACAGAGATCCATGAAATTTTCTTCGCATCGTTCCCCACTGAGTTGTATGAGTGGATCACGAAACTAGAAGATAGCCAAGGAAGGTGCAGGCTTGATAGTCCTATTGTGTGGACCCCAGAGTTGGTGCGCAATTTGGAAGCATCATAGGATAAGATCTTGCGTGTTGTTAATAATTGACTTGATCGAATTATTGGAGGATTCATTGCTGAATTCGCGGTAGACACTTCAATAAGCTATAGCGAGGCAGAGCGATGCTTCCTCAAAGGACCGCGAGGTAAGTATGTTAAGTCTTTGAACACTTGGATTAAAATGTTATTGTGTGAAAAATGGATTATGTGGTTACATTGATGTTTGGGGCTATACAAAGTGGAAGAATTTACAGAAGCGAAGGAAGTAAGGAACTAGAAACTAGCCCCTTGATCTCGCCTCCACGAAGGGATGAGGAAGAGCTCGCGTAGGTATCTCCACGCAGTGCGATCAATTTGATAAGGCAGATGATTCCATGCATACCACCTCCACCCACACCACCACTAGTTTCGTCACCATCACCTCCATCCTTGGCCACACCACCTCCACCACTACCACATTGTAATATGGCGAACTCGATAAAGTTATCGGTGTTCAAAGGAGTTAGAAATGAAGATCCATACTAGTTTTGGTCCATAGTAAAAGCTGTATGGGAAGCACAGGGAGTGACATATGATGATATCAAGAAAGTTACATTAGCCAGTGCCCTGCAGGATCACGCATTGACCTGGTATATTAAGCACTCAAGCGATCATCTGGATGTAGGAATTAGGGAGGTTCAGGCCACACTAACCAAGGAATTTAGCAGGCCAAAGTCGGAAGTGCAGTCAATAATTGGGTTCAAAGAAATCACGATGTTGTCGCGCGAGACTCCTTGGGAGTTGGATCAAAGTCTAAAATGTATGATCCACGAATCCAACATGACTCTGACAGATGGAAAACACCGCGCATGGTTTGTAGCATCACTAACACCACATCTGAGGAACACGTTGTCACAGCAAAGAATAACAACTAAAGCGGAAGCGTTAGAAATTGTAATGAGGCTGCATGAAACCTTGATACAGGATCCTAACCTAGGAGTTTAGCAAATTCACATGCAGCTGAAGAACTTATGCCTTGAGATGCAGAGTCTGAAACAAGAGAGAACAGTTCGCCCGAAGGTGCACGAAGAATTATGGTGTGTAATATGCAAGAGTTAGGGACATGACAAGGACCATTACCCAATGTTCGAAATTACCTCACGGGAGGAGGACCAATGCTGTTGAGATCAGAGGCACAAGAAGGACCTAGCGCGATGCCTACATTATGCTACGCGATTTGTCAAATAGGGGGAAGCATGCCACCAACAATTTTGCCACTTATTACAGAAGTACATGCAGAATTCCCAGTAGTTGTTCTGTAATTTCTGAAGATCAGTGGGACATCAGAGAATACTTGTAGAAGCTATGAGCTAATGATGGATAGGACTCCTACTTACATAGTTCAAGATGAAATGCAACCCCTTGACCAGAACGTTGGAATGGCGCGCACCAGATTTCAGGGGCGCAAATGAGGCCGAGGGGTAGGAGGATTTGGGAGATGGCGCAACAAATCATATTTTACAATTGCAGGGGGCCAGGACATTATGCATGTGATTGTACAAATCCAACATGTCCATCGTGCTTGTATTGTACATTGTTTGATCATGAGATGGAGGATTGTCCCACACTAATAGCAAGGCTGCGCGATAAAGGAACACTCCAACTGCCCCTGATTCAGAGCCTGCAAATGATGAGGTTGAGCCACGCGAAGAGGACCCTAATGTGAAAATCGTGCTCCGGAGTGGAATTACAATAGGGGATGACAAAGGCAAGCAGCTTGAAGGAAGTACTTGGGTTTGCAAGGCTCCAATGAAAGAACCAAAGTTTGATTTGAAGCGCACTAAGGAAACCTTCATGGAAGCTAGGGAGAGCTTTGATGATGCCTCCTCTTCTGGAAGCAAGGACAAGGGCGGAGCTAGACATGGACCCCTCAATGCTCACAACATTCCTGGAGACATGCATGAAGATGTTGTGTGACAACAACGCTATAAAAGGTTTGTAGGAACTCATCCATAGAGGGCTAGGACCGTGCTAGGCGAACTGCGCGTAGTCAGGAAGGTTGGAAAGCATGTGACGAGCACAGGAAGAGAAATGAGATTGACCACACAGATTGGAGAATATAAGATGGATCAAGTGATTCTAGACTTGGGATTAGATGCGAACATTCTACCAAAGAAAACATGGGAGTGCATGGGGATACCTACGCTGCAATGGTCTCCTATCCAGCTGCGAATGGCGAACCAGCAAAAGATCCTACCTATGGGAAGATTGCAGGGAGTCACTGTAGACATCAAAGGAGCGAGTGCGCTAGAAGAATTTGAAGTGATAGAGATTTTTGATGACAGCAATCCCTACCTCATGCTCTTAGGGATAGATTGGGCCACTGACATGAATGGGGTAATAAATCTAAAGAAGTGCAAGATGATTTTTGATAATAAGTCTCTCCACGTACTTGTACCGTTAGACCCTACGAAAGGATCATGTTACATAGAGCCAGTGCACGACTATGAGAGCGACAATGATCTAGATTGCATCTACAAGATAACAGCGCGAGAAAAAGACTGGGTGAATCCAACCACGGATGGATGAATCTCATGGGAGCGTGAAAGCTCCTGTATGTCAGATTTTGACGAAGAAATATAACAATGGAAAAATCGGTTGCACGAGATAACCATGCTGAACTGCAACATGATGACAAGATCATTGCACTGCGTATCAATGAAAGTAAGGGATCTGCCTACGTATGATGGGTTAAGTAAGGTAGATGACTTCCTAAACAAATTCGAAAGCGAGGTGCCGAAACAACAGTGCTTCGAGGCTTTGAAATGGGTACTACGCACTATGCCTGCGAGGTAGTGAGGTACACACCAATGAAGCTTTGGGGACTAGCGCGCATATAGGAGAATGATGGCCACATGATTTGGGAAGCCTATAATGTGATTGACAAACAAATACCATGGATGGGATAGTCTGCGCGTCTAGATGGGTACGAGCATGTGGCAAACACACTGCATAGAAGCACATGAACTTTGCGTTCATTAATACGGTCCATGCGCAGGTGTTGGGGGGGTAGAAATGTAAAAAGCTCCTCAAATGGGAGCAACAAAGTGAACAAAAGATGATTGCGTAGAAGGGTAACCATATGGAGGCATTTAGCAAAGTGTACGAAGCTTTGAATAAGGTATGTAGCGTGCAGTGATGTGATTGGGACTTGAGGGTACTAGCAGTCCTATGGGCGGATAGGACGACATGCAATAAACTAACAGGACAGACACCGTCTAGGCTAGTTTATGGAATAAACGTTGTACTCCCAATGGAGTACCGTAGGCCTAGTTCGCACATAGTAGCACCATGGGATATGAAGGGTCATCGTGCCCTGGAAGGAGGGACCATGCAGTTAGAAGAAGTTGAAGAAGAACGCATAGAATCTGATGAAGACATTCAACAAAATGATCTTAGGCTCCAAGAACTTATGAAAGAAAGGGTGCGATTAAGGAAGAAAAGCGCTCTAATGGAAGAAGAAGTCAATAAGTTTGAGAACGAAATAAAGAAATATTTTCTCGAGAAGAAGACTAGGGCGATAAAACACGGTGCACGCGATCACAATGAAAAACTTGGGGACTATTGCTAAGAATTGATCAACCTAATGCCTTGGATCGAACCACATATTAATAAACAGATCAACCATGTTGGCGCATTGCAGATGAGAAAATGTGCGATGTAGCCAGTAACAATAAGAGGTGGATGTCTTCTAGGGAAAGGGTTGGAAGGCTGGTTAGAACATTTCACAGGTGGCGCGACCAGATAATTAGCCATGGGAAGTATACTCTTAGTGCTCCAGTTAATTGAAAGGAGGCGCAAGACTATAAACTACTCTACCTAAGAGCTGCGTGATGTTGGATTTGCGTGCAAGGGTAAGGTGTCAAAGGTTTGCGCCCGCGCAAGGGGGGTTGTGCTGTCGTGCAAGTTGGCGGGAAAGTGACCGTTGAAGTCACTATTCACGATGTGATACTTGACTTGAGGCCAAATGGAGTGGGCAACAGGAATTTAAGACACAATTTATGGACAAGATTTGTGAAAATATGCCGCCAAGGAAGCATTAATGAACCAGATTAGGGGGGAATGGTCAGATTCAAATTCAAAAGGCGCTATAAATTAGAAAGGGTTGCCTAGAAAACAACACTTGTGATGAGCCCCAATTTTGGTATAATTTGGGCTCATTTTGGCCTACTTTACTTGCTCAAACCATTCATCTTTATTTTCTTATGCATGCATTTCTTAGTTTATTCATGTTGTTTGTAGGAGGAAGGTTAGACACTTTATCTACGTGACTAATGCATAGTGATTCCAGGTTTTGG